>CABFVZ010000762.1:173288-211406 GCA_902151445.1 Timema monikensis
TTTTTTTTTGAAAATATAGTCCTACCATCACTGTATAGCCCCCTCCTTCTTTTTATCCTCCCTCCTATTTTCATCTCATTCCTCTTCCTTACCCCGGTCCCCCCACCCCTTCAACAACCTCACTTTCCCTTCAACAACTTTTTTTTTCCAACGACTATATAATATACTATCAACATTTTTATGAGGAATATATTAAATTTTCAAAATAAAATATAACTTATGCTACTCGCTAATAATGTAGCTTTATATTGGTGAAAGAATTTTTAAAATCGGTCCAGTAGTTTGTGAGTTTATCCATTACAAACAAAAAAACAAAAAATCAAATCTTTCCTCTTTATAATATTAGTATAGATGTATTCAAAGAACATGTTAAAAAGTGAAAATAATAGTCCCATCCTTCCCGCTAGATTGCATAGTACTATAATGTGTTTGAGGTGGGAATGGTGTCACATTAATACTTATCCTTTTCTTCAAGGTTACCTATCTGCTGCTAGAAAAGAGAAATAAAATAGTAAATCTTAGTTACACTCAGAGAAACATTTACTAATAATGGAAAACACTGGAGATCCTGGTAGATTCATTATTAACTGAAAATCATTAGATCTTTCTGTAAGATTGGCGATTTATTGATGTATATGTTACACCTCATTAGTGATTAATCCCATTTCATGATTTTGACCAATTTATTTCCCTTTTTGTGAACTGGCCTCTTCTTCGTTAACTTGGCCAAAATTGCTTGATCTGAAGATTGTTGTCCTATCCATAAAAACTTTAATTTAATTAGCTTTAAATTATTATATTAAACTAACCCAACATAACTTAACCTAACCTACTATTCTTTGACTGTCCATTTAACAGACAGGGGAAAATCTCGTCCAGTTCATGAATTGGGTATCGCTTGTTGCTCTGAATGTCATTAACTATCCAGTAAATAAAATGTGTACCGGCCTTCAACTGTCCTTAATTTCGTATTTGTTGTTTGCATTTAATATAGTTTCTCACATTATTTCTTGCGATCACATGGCGATCTGTGACAGAACTTAAATCATTTGTTCGCCAGGTGCGCGAGACAGCTGGTTTTTACAGATGATCACTGACCGTCAGTCAGAGATGTTGGTCGCGAACAGTCAGTCAGCTGAATATGGCAAACTAGAGTCGAATGGGGCCGTTAAGAGTAACCGTATTGGATATAGGATAGTCTGAGCCATGATTATAACCGTCTGTTCGTATGAAACGCTGCATTGCCGGTGAATAGTTCGCGAGTCCGTCCTTCAAGCAACTGCGTGCTACGAATGGGTATGCTTTTTAAACTGATTATCTTTTAATAAACATACCTCACTAAACTAAAACTATTTAATCAAACGCGGTACAGACTTCCATATTTACTCCTTATTGAGGTGAGTTTCGTTTTTTGTTAAGTTAAAACTAGATTGTGAATGGTGTTTTGTGTTTGGATACTTGATACAGTAAGATAATTGTCAACCACTTATATTTTTGGTGATTAATTTAATCATCTAAATCACCCTCTCCAATAATTTCAAATTTAACGGTGTACTGTGGGAATGAGACAGTTTGTTCCGCAAATAGTTGCGTGAGTATAAGCAGTACAAGGGCTACCCAAATCAAAATACAGACGAGTTTTTGTCTAGTCTATGAAATGGACAAGCGAAGAAGCCGGTTTAAGGAATGGGGAGTTATTTTCCCAATTTTTGAAATAGCCAAATTCAATTTTGGGATGTAGCATTATATATATATATATATATGATAGAAATGACACAATACCTATTTTTCTCGATTCCGGATTCCAATTCTTGAACATTAATTTTTTTTCATTATTTTTCAAAGTATTATTGTATATAAAATCTATCGTGCCTGAAACCCTACTCCCCCCTCAATGCGAAACTTGGACTCGACCATTAAAATACAATATCACTCTTGAAACTTTATTCTCACAATCTTATAAATATTTATTAAACACACTAAAATTTTCTAAACAAAACATTTCAAATAAACTCAAAATTATTTTAACAAATTGCGGATTTTATAAAAGAAAGAACCAACACATTTCACAAGTTATACAAATTTCAAGTCGTCCACCATAACTGATCACGTAAGTTCGCCAGAAATTAGTGATGACGTTTTGGCAACGATATATCGATAATCTATTGAATTAAAATAAATATAACTTTTTTGCTCCATTTTTATTAACTTCTTCGATTTTTGTTCTATTTTTTTATTAAAATTGTCTTATTCAAAAGAGATAAATAAGACATTGATAGCTGAAAAGCCACAAAGAATATAATTACAGAAGAGCATCAATTTTAATTTGATAGGAATATCGTAGCTTTCGATATACACTTTGTAATATATTAATTAATGATATATATATAAAGATATTACGGAAAATTGCTATTCTAGTCTATGTATTATATATCGATTGTTTGTTTAGAATCGATTAATATATTCTGATAGTCTTACTTTAACTTTTACTTGAAAGAAAAGTGGATAATAGTTGTTAAGTTTTTAGCTCTTGATGCTGTCATAATGTCAGACCGAATTATATTCTAGACCATTTATTTTTTATATTGAACATCTAAAAATATTAGAGTCGTATTATATTCGAGCCATTATGGTGTATTTACAATTTGCCGAAATTTAAGTGAAATGGCAATTAATTAAATTAATATGAGAGATAATCGATTATTAACTATTTTGAATGTTTCATTTTTTTAAGTTGCCAGTTTTATTGAGAACTAAGAATATTTTAGCGAGAATCAAAATATTATGATCGATTCTCGATTCTTTCGATACCAGTAAGAATCGAGGGTGTCAAAGTATCGAGGAATCGAGTTTGACAGCCCTAATATATGTATATATACACACTCAATGGTATGGTGTCCAGCCCGAGGTCACCTTCGTAAGACCTACTCTTTATGAGACGAATTTTTCGCATTCTTGTCTTTTCTCAGAAAAAAAAAGAGAGTTGTCAACTTGGATTTAAAAATGTCAGCTGTGTTTTGTGTTGGTGTAACATCACATATATATGTACATATTTTCTACATGACGACATCCTTATTCTGATATTTATGAAAGTATTTCTTTGGTTATAATATATCATGTCATCTTTCATGTTTCACTGTTTGTCAGAAAACATTTGTTTGGAGGTATTTTAAAAACAAACTTATATGCACAAAACGCTGAAATAATTAAAACAATTTTTTCATTGACAGTACGGTTTTAAAAAGGTACTTTGAATCATTTTTCTACCTAGTATCCAAAGAAAAGGATTATTAAGTTACTAAATACTTTAAGGCCGTAGGAGAGTAAATACTTTACCGAATTAAAAAAAAAGTGTAACATACAAATATTAATTAAATGATTTAAAATCATTATTAAACTTAATTAGCTATAAGGGGTCAAACTTTATAGCTTATACTTTTGGCGTACCTTGTTTAAAGTAAAGATACTAATGTGTGGGACTGAAAGTTAGTATTAATTAATTAAATTAATATTATTATTAAATTATTAAACTTAGTAATAATTGATTTCATATATCTCCCAAAGAAATGGATCAAGGAATCTTATATTTGTCACCAAAAGACAATATTATACACATTTATAACCAATTTAACATGACATTTATAAACACACAACAAAAAAAGAATATGACTCATCAACTATTTAAACAAAAATTTAAAAACAAAGATATTGTCAGGAATTAAAAGAATAAGATATGTCATAATTTTACATGGCCAAAAAAAAGTTCAATATATTTAATGTTTTAATATGAAAAATGAATAATGATTTCTTACGATAAGATTAGTTTTAAAAAAGTTACATAATCTAACAGAAAGTTAAGGTTTTACTAAACATAGATACAATTTCTTTTTCTATTCCTTAATTTTGTTTAATCAATGTACTCGTAGGTTAGTTTTAATTACAATGAATATAAAAATTAACTTTTGTAAATGGTTTATTCATTTATATGTATTTTAGACTTAATTTGAATATAATTATTTAAAATTATTTTTAGATACACACGTTTTCTTTAAAAATGACTGATTATATTAACACTTACATGATCTATGGTATTAGGAAACCCAAAAGTTCACTATCACACCTACAACATCCACCTATTTCTATCTTGAGCTAGTTTTATTCCTAGACTTTTCATTACACCCTATATCTTTTAAATCGATTTTAATGTTATTCTTTCAACTACGACTAATTATTTTCAAAGGTATCTTCTTATTGATTTGCCAGTCAGTATTCTGAACAAGGTACTAGATTCTCCCATTAGTACTGCAACTCCTGCTCATCGTAGTATGTGACATAGCACCCAACCCCAAGGCTATTGGTTTATCACTGTTAAAAGAGGAACTCCACATGTATTTATTTAGCACCACGTCTTACTATCCGTTCGGGTTATACGTTTAAATACTAATTGCACTAATGGATTAGGAATTGGGAAGATTTAATTTAGAGGAAGTGAACCCGCATTTGCGTGGAGGGAAAGGGGATTACCATTTAGAAAAATAAAACACTTCCAGTTCACCCGACCCTAGGTTCGAACCTCTATCTCCCCATCCTCGGTGGTCTAGCTCAACACGACTGGCGCGTTAGCTAACTACGCCACCGAGGTGGGTAGCTCCACATGTAAACACTGATAAATTTTTAGGCGATGCCAGGATTCGAATCTGGTACACTTAGCTCAGTAGGCATACGTTCTACCAAATGAGTCTAAGTGTCGGACTTCATAATTATTTGTTTAATGATGTGGTATATTTATAAATAATTTCATAGAGACAGACACTTGGCTTCTTATAATGATCACCCCTGTATCTACTAATGTGGTGTGTGATAAAATATAAAATTATTACTTATATAACATCACTTTTTGTTTGTTAGAAAGGGGATTCTATTAATTTAAAATAAATTATATACAAATGTACTTGACCGTGTGGACAAATAGAAAAATATTAGTTTTTTTTATCTATAAACAAAAAGTTTAATCTACTAACAAAGATGAAGCACTGTCCTTTTAATTATACAAAGAGTTTATTCTTTTATCAAAGATAGGGCGTTGTTCTCTTACCTATACAATGGTTTAATATTTTACCAAAGATAGGACATTATTCTTTTATCCATAGACAAAGAGTTTATTCTTTTACCGAAGATATGGTGTTGCTATCTTACCTGTAGACAAAAAGTTTATTCTTTTACCGAAGATATGGCGTTGTTCTTTTACCTATAGACAAAGTGTTTATTATTTTACCAAAGATAGAGCTTTGTTCTTTTATCTACATTCAAAGAATTTTATTCGTTTACTACAGATAGGGCGTTGTTCTTTTACCTATAAACAAAGCGTTTATACTTTTACCAAATATATGGGTTTGTCTTACACACACAGAAACGGTTAATTAAATATTTTTCCAGAGATAAGGTTTATAGTCATTTGCGCATGGACAAAATGTTGGTTCTTTTATAAGTAGATAGGAGATTATGTATACCAGTATATTTACTGGTAGATAGGGATTTGTTCTTTTACTGGTAGTTACGTTTTTTTTTGCCGGTAGTTAGAGTATTGTTCTTTTATAAATAAATAGGGGTTTATTTTTTTTTCTCTAGCTTGATATTTACTCTCATTATAATTATCAAAGGGGTTGTTCTTTTACCCTTATATACATAGGGAAATGTGTTTTTAACGTGTTTTATGTCTTATTGGTGCCGCATTAGAATAATAAATTTGTTTATTGATATTTTTATTTAATTATGTGATTAAAGATTGTAGCTTAATACTACTATGATATGCTTAAGTTAAGGTACTGGAAAATATAGTACCATTCTCTACAACGACACTTTTGCAATTTATAGGAATGTCTTGGCAAACCTCACTGAGAGGTGCTAGGGGGTAGGTCTGGGGTGTCGTGCCCATAAATAAATGTTTTATACTTCCCGGTCTTCATAGTTTTCTCTCCCACCAACGCTTGTAGACTTCCCCTGGCTTTCCCCCCCCCCNAGAAAAATATAATAAAGGAAGAAAATGAAAAAAAAAAAAAAAGTCGCATTAATTAAAATCTGCTCTGGAAAGAAGGGCGAATGCGAAAGACACTTCAATGAATGGAAGTGTTTTAAGTAAAAATATCTTTCTTATTTCCATATTTAAAAATAGAAAAAAAAAAGTATTTTATCCTATTGTTTGAAACAAAAAAAAAGAATAAAATGAAAAACGTTTAGATTTTTTTTGTTTGGCTTCTTCAAAAGGGGGGATTGGATGCTGAAGAGTGCTTAATATTTCTTTCTGCCATTTTGTGAAGATTTATGCTATTATATACTCCATGAGTGGTTTTTATATGTACTTGTTTTATTAAATAAATAAATATAGATAAAAGTGGATAAAATAAAATATAACAATAATAAAATATTTGTGTTTTCTGTCACCCTAGCTCAGTTGGCTGCACGTCTGCTTAGAGCTACCTTGTTCAATTCTTTGTATGAATGAAAGATTTATAGTTGGTAAAATTTGGAATTCCTTTTCACCATAATCTCCCTATCAACATCAAATCTGATTAGACCAGCTTGGCAATAATGGTCAGAGGCAGGGTGTTGTGACTTTTAAATAATAAGTTATTTTTTATGTGATATGGTAAGAGATGATCTTTTGCATCCGATTCAAAATTGCTTTTAGAGGTGTCCAATCTATTTAAAAATTTCCAGGCGATTACCACTCTAAATAATTTATATGGTCATCCAATTTAAAATAAACATCCAAGGGGGTGTTCTACAAAATTCATCTAGAAATATTAAAATTTTAAAATATTTCTGGGGAAGGGTCATTACAAATATCTCATATAGGAGTTTAATTTTTGAAAAATTTCCAGCTGAGAACCAATCCTAACTTTAGAGGTATCCAATTTTCTGAAAATTTGCTAAATAAATGTTCTCAGGTCGCTAGCTCGTGGGTTTGAGATCCTATAAATAACCTTTATATCTGACTTACCCTTCCACCCCCCTTCTCTCCTTGTTTTAACTAAATTTCCACCACCACTGATTTATATCAGTGTGTGTCACACTGTCGCAAATATCTCTCCAAGGGGTGAAATGTAAAACGATAATTCTTTCCACTTAATTTGTTTACCTTTCCTGGTTAAAATAAATTAATAACAACATATTAGTAGGGACGAGACAGGTAGAATTTTGAGAAAATGTACCCCTGGTTATGTATAGGTAAAATGGGGAAACAATTTTGAAAATAACACTTCCATATCGCCTAGTCGGGGTTTGAAACATGGTCTCCCCATTACTAATATACTGTATCATATGAGTAACACGTACTCACTGACGTGTGTAAATGTATAAGTGATATATTAGTTGTCAATCCATATGGTAATTACTATAAACACCGTAGGTATTTCAATAGGCTTTAATTTTTTTTTTTTAGAAAACCAACAACATTAAAGTAAACCAAATCAGTTTGGCATGATAGAACTAAATTAAAAGCATTACATAAAATGTTTTTGAAATATTTCTCCAATAAAACTATAGTCTACTTTATTTTCACATGATGGAATCAACTGCCCTTAAGGGCCTTAACATAAGAAGAATCTTAAAACACACTTTTATCATTGATTGCCTAATGCGGATTATATCATATTTTAATGCAACAGCTTATATTAATTATATAAGCATTTATATTTGATTTTTTTCAAACTAATAAGTTTTACTCTACTTACCAAATCTAAAAATATTCCATTGCGTAAAATTCAGAACAATTTCAATCTCGAACTCATGTTCTTACCAAATTAGAATGAAGGGTATAGGAAGCTCATTTTTTCTAGGGGGGGGGGGTCCACTAACAAATTCTAGAGGAGTCCGAACACCCCAACTCTGCCCTTGTTTTCAAACTCTTCATAGTAAATAAATGTTGAGATAATGGGTGAGGGAAGGTAACAAACCTACCTGAATACGCTACAAACTCCACTCCAGACAATTTTTCTGGTATCCAAGCTTCTCTTTTCTTAGGTTAACTCTTCAAGTAGGAGCTTTCAGGTGATAACAAAAATATTTTCCTCATTTTCTAGGATCCAGCTTAATCGACTCATTTCAAGAAACGTCCTATGTTTTTCAATACTATATGGATGTATGAGAAAAAAATAGGGTATTTAAATTTTTACGGAGCTAATTTTACAATCGGAAGTTTTATCTATACTTATAAAATAACATGTCCTGACTGACTGACTGACTGATTCATCATCGCCAAGCGCAAACTATCAAGGCTACAAGCATGAAATTCGGACTGTATATTCATTTTGTTATGTAGGCACCCACTAAGAAAGGATTTTAGAAAATTCCACCCCAAAGGGGTCAAAATAGGGGATGATAATATGTATGATAATATGTATGAAAGTCCGTCATTTTGAAAGTTACATAAACAAAATTTTGTATTTCGGTTATTGACGTAAAACAAATAAATACGTGTTTCAGGAATTTTGGAAATTTTATTTAATAAGGGATGAAAAAGGGGGTGAAAGTTTGTATCGGACTTGCATTATTTTTGATCTGAGGTCAAGTTATGGTCATCAACGTAACGTAATATTTTAAATTAATCTGTAAATACATATGTATATTTTCGTATTTGTATATAATCAACTTCCACGCGAGCAAAGCCGCGGGGAACAGCTATCTAGTAACATATACAATTAAAATTTTAAAAGAGTAAAAAATAGTTAAAAATTAGGTTTCTATATGTATTTGTGGACCACAGTTTAATGGAAGCATACAACAAATTCCAGGGGGGTTAAATTAATCCCAGGAGGGTCAGGAGAACCCCGGACATCCAACTTTTTATGCCCTTGCTTTCAATAGATACAGTTATTTATGTATCCTAAATTTGGCAAATAAAATGGTTTATACATATTGATACATATAATGAAAACCATGTACTCTAGGCTGGAGTAATATTGAGATCTCTTTTCAAATCGCTTCAGAAATGCTTTAAGTATAAACAAATGTTGACAGGCTGAAATCACTTTCACCTACCATTTATTTAATACTAAGTAATTTAAAGGGAAGTATTTCTGAATTTACTCTCCTATTTTCTCTTATAATTAAATCTTTGGAAAGTTTATTTTCAATTTATATAGTCATCTTTAGCTATAAACATTTCTAGAGAAATATTTTCAACCCTATTCTTCCAAATGTTAACGTTTGGAGTAAAACTTTCAAATTCTTCTTTTAACATAAACATGTTACTATTTGTTTTGTGTTCAGAACCAAGGCTGCAGTGAAGTCGTGCGTTAACAACGCGGGTGAGCACTGCCAGAAACATCTCGGATTAATTACGCGTTTAATTTTAAATTTATTTTTGGTTGTTGTGCGTTCAGAAATATTTTACTGTTATCAAATTTTTTGCGATCCCCCCACATTCATCTACGTGATCATGTGGTCGCGACCCACGGTTTAGGAAGGTCTGGTCTAGTTTATTGGTGAATATGAGGTTATGGTTCCTGTCCCAGATGAGTGTATGGAGAGGTTGTTTATTAAAATGCTTTCACTATCACCCTATTCACAAATACTGTTTTATTTCCTCTGACCCGCCTCGGTGGTGTAGTTGGCTAACGCGCTTGTTGTGTTGAGCTCGACTGCTGAGGACGGGGAGATCGAGGTTCGAATCTTGGTCGGGTGAACTGGGGGTGGTTTTTCCTAAATGGTATTCCACTATCCCTACACGCAAATTCGGGTTCACTTCCTCTAATTCAACCTTCCCAAATCCTAATCCATTAGCGTAATTAGTACTTAAAGCTTATAACCCGAACGGGTAGTAAGACGCGGTGCTAAATAATAATAATAATAATAATAAATATTTCCTCCGATATATAACATCGTCGTCCCTAACATATAGCATAATTTAAATGTATGCCTATATCCTAAAACAGTACTAAGACGGGGTGGTAAAATAAATATGTTTTAAGAGGTCTCGCATTGATTAAAACTGAGTGTACCATGTCTGAGTAACGTTTAAAGAATCTGTTTGTTTAATTATTCCTTTTTAGATGCCATATGAACAAAAGAAAAATGTTTTAAATTCAACCTTGTTTCTGAATGAACTAGAAAGAGTTTCTTATAATAAAACAAACTAAGAAAAAAATCCTATAAGATGCTTGAGAAAACCTTTCTTAAGGTTATAAGAGCTTTCATGCACAAAAATACGTAGCATATTGGGTTATATATTTCCAGAGCACTTTTTTAGAGTTACAAATTCTATATATAGCATTTAAGTGAAATAGATTTTATTTTAAGTTTTATAGGACTGCCCATTTAGTTGGATGTATGGTCTATGGCGTCATTCTTGTAATATACTGAGCCAATGATTAGAGGAGATATGGATTCCAATCCCAGTTAGGTTTACTGAGGTTTATTTTCGTAAATTATTTACCAGACTACTTATTTGCAAGTGCCGATAAATTCGATATAAATTAGAATTTATTCATCCTTAACACATTAAGGAAATTAGTAAATAATCTAATAGCACATAATTATGGCGTAATATGTGGCGCTTGAAACGAACCTAACCGGGTCTCAAACTGAAACCTCCATATCTCCAACAAATAAAATTAGATTTTGAAATATAGTACGTGTTTTTGATGTTTAGTGTGGCTACGTATTGTTTTATAGATGGCTTAAAGTCCCTAAATTCATGTAGCAGTCAATTTATAAATTACTTTTTTTTAAAGTAATTAATAAATCACTTTTTTAAAGTAATTTTTGCTTTTTAAACTTCTTATTCTAAAGGTTAGCCCTAAAAGCAGGATATTTGCTATAGTTTAATGTATTTATATAAGAAAATGGAATTATAATTTGATTTCTGAAACTTCCAGAAGTTTAAAGGAGAAAAAATTACGTTTTCTATTTGCTGAAGCCAGGCCACCGATTTTTTTAAGTGGGTTATATATAAAGACTTTTTTTTTTGGTCAAGATTAACTCATGTCTGACTTGGCACAAGCTATAAGCTGACAGCAGATTCGGGAGATACAATATAGATAGCTCAAATAGCTTTTTTTTTTAAAGTGGCTCCCATCTTTTTTATGAATATATAAAATAAGTATCAAAAGAAAGAGAAAGTATGAACAAAGTTTCATCTTTTATTTGTAATCCCTAGGGACGGAGCTGGTCTTATAACAAGGAATATTACAGTTTTCTTAGGAAGGGCCTTATTTATCTTACTTATATTACGGAATCAGGAGATCATGAGTTCATAGCCACACTTACAAAATAATGCCACCTATCTTTATCTTGAGCTAGCTCTATGCACTTCATTACATGCTACCCAAATCTTGATCTAGTTATAATCCAGTCAACCTCATTATATCTTATACATATATTGAACAAGTTCTATCCAGTAAAACTCATGACAACCTCTTCATATCATTAGCTAGTTCTCTCTAGTTCACATCATTACAACCTATCCATATGTTGATTTAGTTCTATCCACCCCAACTCAGTACACCCTATCCATATATTGAACTAGTTCTATCCAGTCAACCTCATGACACCCTATTCATATTTTTAGCTATTTTAATACAGTACAAATCATTACAACCTATCCTTATGTAGAGCTGATTCTATCCAGTCAACCTCATTACACCCTATCCCCATCTTGAGCTAGTTCTATCATTATTATTATTATTATTATTATTAGCACCGCGTCTTACTACCCGTTCGGGTTATACGCACTTACGCTAATGTGTAATGGTAGGACTAGTTCTATCCAGTCAACCTCATGACACCCTATTCATATTTTTAGCTATTTTAATACAGTACAAATCATTACAACCTATCCTTATGTTGAGCTGATTCTCTCCAGTCAACCTCATTACACCCTATCCCCATCTTGAGCTAGTTCTATCCACCCCAACTCAGTACACCCTATCTTTATCTTGAGCTAGTTCCTAACCTATATTACTTCCTATCTCTTTCAGGTTAATTATATTTCTTTCTTGCCATATGTGTCTAGTTCCTCCCAATGGTTTATGACCAATATTAGATTTACCAGTTTCTGACATAAAGAAAGTTTACTAGATATACTTTCATGTATTCATTTGTCAATTAATTTGACCTACAGCTGTCACTTTTTGTGAGATAAAATTAAAACACTTAGAGCAGCCAAATGTTATCTTTGCTGTCCTAAAATATGTTTGTAATTTATAAATTTGCCTACATTGATACTTGGACTGTAACAAACTGAGGTAAGCAAATTTTGAAATAAACTGCTCTTAGAATTATCAATGGATTAAATAAATAATTATCAAAGTCAGCTGTAATCCAACTCCAAATTTATTTTTTGACTCTACTTGTCTTAGTACTCATCTGAGTATTCCGTAGATTTACTATAAAAGGGTAAAGATGAGAAAGATATGAGTCAGAGGAAATGTAGACAGCTTTTAACGAAGGAAATGTTGGCAAAAGTTCAACTGTCTGAGTTATGGCGAAAGTATCAATCGCTGTAAGGCCACAAGTTTTAAAATAAAATGGCGTGTGTCGTTTTATGAAACTACTTTAAAAGTACAGTAGCCCCATGGCTTCTTTGGTGCTGAGTGACAGCTGACGGCTTTGAAAAGTTACCAGACCAAATTATGTATCCCTACGCCGAAACCATATGATCTGCAAAAACATGTATTTAGCAGCTGTCCCTCCTGACGGTCAACTTTGAGGTATATACCTAAAAGTTGACTGTAAAAGCGTCAGCTGTGAGCTGTCAGTCAACACCAAAGAAGTAATGGAGCTACTGTATATCCGAGTTAAATTTTTGTTTTGAACTTCACTTACAACCAAACTTTTTCATATCAATAAGAAAGAAACGAAATAAATTTACGAAATTATTTATATCAAAGAAAAGAGGAAGTCTCACTGCTTTTTCTTAAATATCTTTTTATTTTCTGTTATGAGAATATCAGAAAACCACTGTATTTGTTAAATAAACCTAACTATATATACCTTTTTCATCAAGCCTAGAGATCTGTTTTGTTGGCCGCATGGTTTAAGGCATCACTTTCGCATTATACTAGACTGCCTATGACAGAGATATTGAGGCTCATATCGTGGTCTGGTTTACGGAGAGTAATTTTTACACTTTTCCTCCATGCAAATGTGGGTGAACCTCCTCTAGATATTACCGTCTTCATCTATTAACATTTATTAAACCATTAGGTGACCTGACGGTCCAGGGGTAAGGTGTCGGACTTCTGTGCTGGGGGTCCGGGGTTCAATCCTTGGTCCCGGCACAGATTTATCTGATTACCAAACCCTTCCTTCATCTCTGACAAGAGACGTGTGTATTAATCACAACTTGTGAATGTGGGGATGACCAGGCTTCCACCGTGGTTCGGATTCCACGTTAAACTGTAGGTCCTCCATTTCATCTCACAATCACCCTACCATTACACATTAGCGTAAGTGCGTATAACCCGAACGGGTAGTAAGACGCGGTGCTAATAATAATAATAATAATAATAATAATAATAATAATAATAATAATAATAATAAACCATTAGCGTGATAACGAAATACAAAATTCAGCGGAATCTTATAGCAATTTAAATATTCTAAAAAAATTGCCGTTTAAAATGAGTCATTCAAATTTTGACGTATTTTTTTCAAATAATAAAACTCAGACTATAGGTGTGTTAAGGAAAAAGTGTCCTATTTGTTTATTTTAATTTTATTTTGGCTATAATCTTAGTTTGAAATAAGGGATTGTAGAATTAAATATTGAGTTAGAGCTGAACGTATGCGCAAAAATTACTAGCTTACCAAGGTCAAGTAACATTATATATTATATTGCACCTTTCTAACAATTATTTGTTTAGTGAGTCACTGATTTCAAATCAATACAGATCACGTGTTATTAGGAGTGAAACTTGCTAATTATCCTGTTAATTGTACCACTGTTAACATAAAATATTTAATGTATGATGCTGAAACCTAATAATATATAACTATACATTCAACACAATATGAGGTGTACACAATTAAATATTTATAAATATGTCAAAGAAAAATAATTTTCAATGTATAATTAGTTTAAAAGTGTCTACATTACTTCCTTTTAATCATATTTAAATACTTTTCATTTTAACACCAAGATAGTTTGATTCTATCTCATTTTATAGTAAACAATGTCGTTATTTAGAAAATGTTTTCATTCAAACTATCTCTCCTCGTTAATTTTTATTATAATGTTTCCGAATTAAACATAACTAATATAGAATCGAAATTTCTATCAAATGAAAGTTCTTGTTTTGACTGTACTGATTATAGAGACAACACCGACTATCAGAACATAATATGCCAGGCAAAGACAGAGGGTCTCCCAACTATTGTCACACCCAGGTAGTGGACACTGGGCTTTCTTATCTGGTCGGTGTTGCTGGAATTATTATTATTATTATTATTATTATTATTAGCACCGCGTCTTACTACCCGTTCGGGTTATACGCACTTACGCTAATGTGTAATGGTAGGGTGATTGTGAGATGAAATGAAGGACCTACAGTTTAACGTGGAATCCGAACCACGGTGGCGGCCTGGCATTCCCGTGTTGCTGGAATGGGCTGAGACATTGCCATTTCCAAGATAATCCCCTATACCCCACCTTTGTTAAAATCCCTGCCAAGATTTTATGGACTCAAAAAATATTCGTAATTCTTATTGTCGAATGACCTTAATATAAAAATAATACCCTCTATACCTTGCCTGGAGTCAAGCGCATATTTACCTCTTTCAAAAAAAAAAAAAAATCAAACTAATATATGGGCCTTAAGTCCACGTGACCATCAATGTAGTTTATTTTCTAATAAAGGGAATCATAATCATAAATTTAGATAAAAAATATTTTATTACAGATTAAAAGTTTCATTTATATAGTGACTTAACTTAGTCCATGAATGTTTAGACGCTATTATCTCAGAGTTCCTTATGTCATAAACAAGTGGTTGAAATCTATAAAATGTTGCTTTTAATTTTATATTTGAATAAAAATTACCAAAATTCTGATCTTTTTTAGTCTTTATTACAAACTATTTGGTTTGGACACATATTAAAGTGTGTTTTTTTCCTACCGCATCTTACTATCCGTTTGGGCTATACGCAACTACTATTTACTCTAATTGGCTAGGAATTGGGAAGGTTGATTATGAGGAAGTGAATACACCTTTATGTGGATGGAGAGTAGAAAACCAATAAGGAAAAACCACCCCTAGTTCACCCGACTGAGATTTGAACCTCCATCTCCCCGTCTTCAGCAGTCTAGCTCAACATGGTCAATAATAAAATCAACATTGGTGATTATCCACCTGAATTTGAGGTTAATTTATTTAAAAAGACAAAACGATAACATAAATTTATTCCCCTTGCTATTGTTCGAGGTAACTATCAAACGTATCTTCAATAGTGTGTTTGCACGGTTGGAATCCTGGATGATCAATGGAACTGATTTATGATGTGTGATTGGATATCTGTCATGACCAGATCTGGCCTAACCCACCCTGGAGGTCTGTGTTCTACCCAATCAGAATCATCAAGGGTGTCCCTATCCTTCTAGCCCTTGGTTAGCTAACAAACCAACAACGTTGCTTCATCATCGCAGTTTCAAGAAAAACTTTTCAATCAATAGCGCTTTAAATATTTATTCTTTCTCATATAGAGAAAGTATTGTAATATTAATATATCTATAATATCGAGACTATGTTGAATTTTTATGTACCCCTCGGGTTCAAATAGGTCTTGCAATAATGTATGTATGTATGTATGTATGTATGTATGTATGTATGTATGTATGTATGTATGTATGTATGTATGTATGTATGTATGTATGTAAGATATATAATTATGTATGTATGTAGATATATAATTATGTATGTATGTAGATATATAAATATGTATGTATGTATGTAAATATATAATTATGTATGTATGTAGATATATAAATATGTATGTATGTAGATATATAAATATGTATGTATGTAAATATATAATTATGTATGTATGTAGATATATAAATATGTATGTATGTAGATATATAAATATGTATGTATGTCCAGATGATATAGTCAATACATTTTTAATGGATTTTATTCAAACTTGATATTGTTATTAATTGTTTACACCCCAAGGTATTTTCTTTTATTTGGGCTCCAAATCTCAAATATTGATAGTTATCTGATTAATAATCTTTCAAAATTTGAATGGTTTCGAAAATGACTCAAACGATCATGTTTGAAATACATTTTGTGGGAGTGTAAAGCTTGATGAATCACTCTAATCGTTGATTTTTTTGATAAACCAATAATGTTTGGTAATTTACATAAAAGATTTTCGAAAATTTAATACCATTTAAAAATATCTATTATTATTTGGTTCAAAATTATTGTTATCTTTGAAGTTTTTTTAAATTATTATTAAGAGTCTAAGTTTATTTTTATAAAATAAATGAATCTAAGGGAATTTAACTAAAAACCAATTTTAGAAAATCTAAATTTTTTGGAAAATAACCTTTCTGATTTAATTTAAAATAGGTATTTGTAAACCGTTTAACATCATAAAGGTGAATTTATATTTATCTTTACAAATATTATAATTTTTTGATTATTTTACAAGCAAATGATTTTGAAATATTTGAACGTTTTTCAAGAATGACTTTAGCTGCTATATTTAAAATTTATATAGGATGAGTGTTTCTTACGAATAACAAAAAATGTGTCTGCTTATTTGAGAGAGAACTTATTTAAGAGTGGTTTACTGAAAACATGCTTTCGAAAATTCAATTTTTCTAAACTTTTTAACTATGTAAAAATATTAACAATTTACTTTTACCATTATTTATAGTAAATTGAAAAAAAATTGACAATGAACAATTCCATCGAATAGTGTTACCTAAAAGTAAATATGTATTATATAGAATTTAATCCTGTCCAATAGTAAGAATATAAAATACACGAAAATAAATTATTTTATTCACAAAGCAAGTGACAACTACCTTTTAGGTTCCATTAGCATATTTAAAATATATATCTGCTAAAATACCGAGACAAAAATTGTTCAATTTTAGTGAAATTTATCGATAGTTTAAACGTTTTGTGATTGGTGATAAAATATGAAACTTAATTTTCATATTTAATTTTTTTTCTCCAAATTGGTGATAACTGAATGTTTACATCAGAAAATTCTTTAATAATAGGGTCAAAACATTTTCCGATTAACATAAATTGTGTATGATTCAATTTAAAGAAAACACCTAGATTAGAGTTTACCAAGAAATTACTTTGGTATCTATAATATCCTCTTATAAGTTACTGTGATGTTATATTTTAGTATAATTTGGTAAACCATATTATATTAGGCTCTGTCTGTTATTAAAATACATTTCAAGTTAGTTTAAGGAAGGCTTTGACCTATTTTATTTGAAAGTGTGTTCTCTTGAAAGATTCATGAAATTGTCTATCTTTTTTATACCTGATTAAAACTTTCCCCGTCTTAGAAAGTTACAAAGTCGCTTTCTAACAAAATGCAATCTCCAGCTTATAAAGAAGATATCAATTTGTTTCCTGTCACAGTGTATTTCCCACGTGTGATGTAGGTATATATATATGTTCTTATCATAATGTAATCTTTACTTGCTTTTATCGAAGTGTTTTATCAATTTTTCTTATCGGTTCAATACTTTCCAGCGTAATAGAAAATTGCACTACCGAACGCTTCAAGATGATGTCAATTTATTTTCAATCGGGTCCATGTTTTTGCAACCCCTATATCAAAAAGAAATGTGTTTGTTAAAATAAATAATTAATTCAGTAGATTAGTTTTAATTTTCTAAAGACAGTTCTTGAATATTTCTTATGAACATAATAGAATTTAAACATACACTTTTTAAGTGAAAATTAAAAGGTATTAACTAAATTTTCTGATATTCATGATAAATATTTTTAGTAAAGAGATTATTTTAGTATAAATAATTTATTTTTCTATGGATAGTGTAAGGAATATATTTCTTATAACACTTTCTCATTTACCCCAACTTAATCTTTAATATAAAATATAAATTTCAGCTCAAAATAAAAGTATCTGAGCTTACTGAAGTTCTATTTCTTCTATAGATAAGTAAGCTGATGTCCTTCCTCCTTCGATAGTGTTTACAAATTTTTTATTCTCACTGAAGCTGTCTGCAGTGATGCCACACAGACATTTTGTTGGGACTGGAGTACCCTTACAAACGATTTATATTTATACACACCTCTGACAAGACATCTTGTGAATGTGGGGAATGCCAGGCCTCCACCGTGGTTGGGATTCCACGTTAAGCTGTAGGTCCTCCATTTTATCTCACAATCACCCTACCATTACACATTAGAGTAAGTGCGTATAACCCGAACGGGTAGTAAGACACAGTGCTAATAATACTTGTCTTCATCTGTAATTATTATTTTGAAACTCAGATGCCTTATTGGATAGTTCCTTTACTACAATATTTTGGAAAATTTTATGAAACTATAAGCTATTTGGAGTTTATTAATAACCGTATCATATTCAAGAATATCAGAGGGGTATGAAACAAATATAAATTGGGAGGGAGTAGTTTATCCAACAGAAGGGAGGAAAGTCCATTTTAGGGCACACTTGGTACCCAATACCTTGAAGTTGGGCACCAATACCGCGAGTATAAAAAGCTTTAGTCGCAAAATGTACCTCTGAAACATACAGGCAGGTCTACGCGTTCTTAATAATAATAATAATAATATCTAGCACCACGTCTTACTACCCGTTCGGGTTATACGCTTTAAGTACTAATTACGCTAATGGATTAGGAATTGGGAAGGTTGAATTATAGGAAGTGAACCCGCATTTGCGTGAAGGGAGAGTGGAAAACCATATAGGAAAAACCACCCCCAGTTCACCCGACCGAGATTCGAACCTCGATCTCCCCGTCCTCAGCAGTCGAGCTTCAACACGACAAGCGCGTTAGCCAACTACGCCACCGAGGCGGGTTATGCGTTCTTCTCGCATCGATAGACTACTTAATGTTGAGTAATAAAATATACAAGAGGAAGAAAAAAAAAATGGAAAAAAGAAACAAATGAAAAACTTCTTACAAATTGAAACGTATGTGAATATGTTGTTCCCCCTCCCAACCCCCCCTTCACTCGCTTCTGTTTTCTACATTTCTTCAACTTATTCTCGTGCAGCAAAGAGTACATGTGTGGTATGAGAGCGCCTCTCGCGGGGGTAGTTGGAAACATGTGGAGACGTTGAATAAAGTGGGTCGTGGAAAGGTGGTAAAAAGGGGGGAGGGGGGGGAGGGGGGGGATAGCATGTCCCAAAAATGTTTCAAGAGATGAAACTCAAGTGTGAGGAAATTCGTAGAACATTTGACCAGAGGGAAAACGGACCCTGAGTTAACGTCCAAAATTCACTTTTTGTAGGTATTTAATTAAGTCGCAAGAAATGAAAATAAAAATATAATGGTTTTTGGTGCATTGCGTCTTACAATTCGTCTCCCGGTTAGATGTATATTTATACTAATGGGACCGGTGTGGGTGATATAGCGTGTAACTTTCGTGCTAGACTGGATTGATGGTGATAAATAGATCGGGGTTCAAAAATCTTTCGAATTTATTATTATTATTATTATTATTATTATTAGCACCACGTCTTACTACCCGTTCGGGTTATACGCACTTACGATAATGTGTAATGGTAGGGTGAATGTGAGATGAAATGAAGGACCTACAGTTTAACGTGGAATCCGAACCACGGTGGCAGCCTGGCATTCCCCACATTCACAAGATGTCTTGTCAGAGGTGAAGGAAGGGTTTGGTAATCAGATAAATCTTTGCCGGGACCGAGGATTGAACCCCGGCCGCCAGCACAGAAGTCTGTCAACTTACCCCTAGACCACCAGGTCACCCCTTTCGAATTTACTGAGGATCGTGTTCCTAATTGATTTCCCACTCTCCTTCCACACAAATGTGGATACATTTACTTTAAAACTGTACCTTCTTTATCCTTGTTCTACTAACATAATTAACGACTGCGTAAAGCCTGAATGGGTGCTAATATATAGTGAAAAAATTATTAAGAGTTCATATTTAAAATGAGGAAGGTATAATTTTGAGAAATAAATCTCACTGTGTACAACTGACCAGGATTTGAAAAGTTGTTTTTTACCAGAGCGTTTTACTACCTTTTCTGTATATACACATATTTGATGTACTTTTAGCACCATGTCTTACCAACCGTTTGGGTTATACGCTTATTTACCAATCAGGATACTGGTATTAGTGATAAGGAAGGTCATATTTATAGAAAGTGTACCCACATTTATGTGACAGTAAAGGGGAAACAATTTTTTGAAAAACCACCCTCTGTTCACCTGGTCGGGATTCAAACCTTGATCTCCTCTTCCTTGGCAGTCTAGTCTACTGTGAGAGCAGCGTGTCAGACCACGTGATAATTGAAGCGGGTATTATTTAATAATTACTTTAATCAGATATGTAAGAGGAAGGAAGAAATTTTAGAGGTAGTCTGCCCGCATTTTCGTGGAAGGTGTGTGTGAAACCATTTAGGAAAATCACTCTAATTACACCAGATTGAAATTTGAACCTCCATTTCCTTGTCATCAGCAGGCTTTTTTAGTATGAAAGTGACGCCTTAGACTATTAGGCCACTAAAGCGGTTAATACCTTCTTAATTGTTAAACAATTCTCACCTTAAACCACATGACCACCTTTGCAATTTTGTATATATTAGTCAGTATTAATGTATCGTCCCAGGGGACGCCCGAATATACTAATTATACATTCTTCCCATAAATACCCTTTTCCTTGTCCAACTAAGATGAGGTTATGGTGATAATGAGTTTGAGGGTGTCAAACCAGTAAATTATTATTTAGCACCGCGTCTTACTACCCGTTCGGGTTATACGTTTAAGTACTAATTAAGCTAATGGATTAGGAATTGAGAAGGTTGAATTTAGAGGAAGTGAAACCTTATTTGCGTGGTGGTAGACTGGAAAACAATTTAGGAAAAAACCACTCCCAGTTAACCCAACCTAGATTCGAACCTCGATCTCCCCGTCCTCGGCAGTCGAGCTCAAAATGACTAGCGCGTTAGATAGCTCCGACACCAAGGCGGTTCGAACCAGAAAAAAACACAACTTAACTTAAACCTAATTTAACACACACTGGTGACCATTGAATTAATTCCGCTTTAGGAAAAAAAAAATACCCAAGATACCAGCCGGGAATCGAAACCAGGTGCTCTGATTACTAGAACACGGAGCCGATTGATATGCCTGTTAATTTATCTGTAAGATGAGTTCTTCAAATCAGTTAAGGCTGCGACTACCACTTTTTTTATTCTAATTTTAAGATTATTATTATTATTATTATTAGCACCGCGTCTTACTACCCGTTCGGGCTATACGCACTTACGTTAATGTGTAATGGTAGGGTGATTGTGAGATGAAAAAGAAGGACCTACAGTTTAACGTGGAATCCGAACCACGGTGGCGGCCTGGGATTCCACACATTCACAAGATGTCTTGTCAGAGGTGTAATTTTAAGAAAAAAAAAAGTTATATTTATGTTTTGTGGTAAAATTTCTGTGATTTCTGTAACTTATAATTCACAATTAAAGAACAAATATTATTGGAAACCTGTGACCTGCGGTTGTCACATTTGGTATATATTATCAATACCTAAATAAAATAGAACTAATAATAGTAAACTGATATTATTATTATAATTATTATTATTATTAGCACCACGTCTTACTACCCGTTCGGGGTATACGCACTTACGCTAATGTGTAATGGTAGGGTGATTGTGAGATAGAAATGGAGGACCTACAGTTTAACGTGGGATCCGAACCACGGTGGAGGCAAACTGATATCAATGATGGCTTTAAAATATATTTTTTTTAAGTGTTTAAAAGTTTCTTATTATAAAGATTGGATTGTAGCAACCAGAGACAATCCCTCCAGATATATTTGACTATAACTCGAGAGTAATTATTTATCCGAGTCGAGTGTAACGTTTAGCTGTAATTAGAGAATAGTTCCACCCTACTAATTATCTACGCTAATAAAGCATGCGAAAGCACGTCTTGAGAAAGGGTGAGGATAAGGGTTGATGGGAAGGAGGGGGTGGGGGATGTTCCGGGTCGCTTTTGTCTCTAGTCCTACCGCAGAGTCAATAGTTGGCACATCCCAAAGACTGCCTCAACGTGGATATCTTACTTCCTTATCTTTCACACGCTCTCAATCCCTTCCCCCCCACTTCAACTTTACAACCCTTAATACTCTAAGAAACCCCATCAACCTTCCTCTAAGATAATAGTACAATAGAACTGTCGGTTCAATCCTCGGTCCAGGCACAGATTTATCTGATTACCAAACCCTTCCTTCACCTCTGACAAGACTTGTATTAATCACAACTTGTGAATGTGTGGAATGACAGGACCTCCACCGTGGTTCGGATTCCACGTTAAACTGTAGGTCCTTCATTTCATCTTACAACCACCCTACCATTACACATTAGCGTAAGTGTGTATAACCCGAACGGGTAGTAAGCCGCGGTGCCAATAATAATAATAATAATAATAATAATAATAATAACAATAATAATAACAGAACCGTCTACTATCAAATTTTCATAGCAATAGCCTTTTAGAAATTATTATTATCATAAGTTTTGTCTTTTAACGTGCTCGTTACCTTACCCAAATCAAGTCCGCCAAAACATTTACTAAACTCCTATCTGCAGCCAGAACCGGATCAACACTTTTGGGAGCCCTGTGCCAAGTATTTTATTATTTTATCTCAGAAATGATTGTCAAAAGAAAATCAATACTTACTCTCTGTCAAAAGTTAACGGTTCAGTTTGCCGATATGTAGTATATCCGGTTTAACAAAAGCTAAGCTTGCGTTAATTTATAAGCTCGGACTGTTAGACTCCACGTAATATCAGGCTAACAGGGGTAAGGTGTCAGACTTCTATGCTGGCGGCCGGGGTTCAATCCTCGGTCCCGGCAAAGATTTATCTGATTGCCAAACCCTTCCTTCACCTCTGACAAGATATCTTGTGAATGTGGGGAATGCCAGGTCTCCACCGTGGTTCGGATTCCACGTTAAACTGTAGGTCCTTCATTTCATCTCACAATCACCCTACCATTACACATTAGCGTAAGTGAGTATAACCCGAACGGGTAGTAAGACGCGGTGCTAATAATAATAATATCAGGCTAACAGCGCCCCTAGCGGTGCATATAGGGTACAATAAATGGACAAAAAGGGATTCGATTAGGGAATTTAAAATTTAGTTTGGGATAAATTTTACGAAAAAGCATAAAAAAAAGTGATATATTGAAATATAATATGATCACAAAATAAATATGACAAGTAAAAGTGATTTATTTGTGAGGAGTTTGGGCTCCCTAGTCTCGGGGGCCTCTGTGCATAGCAAATTTGGCTTTAAGTTTGCCAAATTTCAAGTTTTTAGCTAATCTAGAAGTGGTTAAACATTAATGTCAGCGAGTGAGTCAGCCGTGTAGCTTTATAGTATTATAATAATAATTAAAGTGACGGAGAGGTCATTGTTTGTATCTATTCTAGGTCTACTGGTATTTTTACTAAAAATATTTACAGTTCTTCCTCCACAAAAATTCAGATACATTTCCTCAGCTCGAGCCCCATAGCCGTAGTTAAATGTGAATAACCTGGACCGAGAGGAAGATTTTATATCTATATAGACATTTTTATATTTTTATATACTATATTTATTAAATAAATTTTCAAAAGAACTATTATCAGTAATTATATTCAATTTAACACAAAATCACGATATTCATTTTTTTAAAGTTTCTTTTCTTAGAAACTGGTAGTGATTAATAAAATATCATTACATTTAGATTACGGTCCCTTCTCAACGAACTACCATCTCACATCCATTAAAATTTCCAGCCTTTGGCACGGGCCAGTTTTTAATTAATAAAATAGTGTCTGTGCGTTTGTCTGTAATGAGCATTTCACGATATATATCTCACACATTTCAAATTTCAAAAAGGAGTAACTATTGCGCAAGAACATGTGCATTTAGAGGTCGGAATTTAAATAGTAGGATCAGATTGTTTTTTTAACTAATTAAAAACTGGGTTGGAATAAATAAAAGGAAGAGTTTTTTTTATCTGTTTAAAGAAAATTAAAGCATTTCAAAGGGTAAACAAGCAATCCACTGCACTGCTACCATAAACATCGCCTCGTGCTTCTACTATAAAATATAAATATAAAACTTAAACTAAATTCACCATTGAACGCTATAGCCCCAGGTATAGCTAATTTACTCTGAAAGGTGATATTATTACCATGACTAATATCACTACGGCTATATTCTATACATTTTTACATTGTTGAACTAGGTAAGGTAAGCTGGCTACCTTTCAGTCTAGTTTAAGGGTAAATACATAAAAAGGGACAGAAAAAAGGATAGAAATATTAGTTAGTTTAGAGCTTACATAAACCATCAGGATTCATCATAATATTGAAAAATAAAACTTCACGATTGGGTTTTTACAGTTATTATTTTTTATTTGAGAAAGTAAACTATACAATGCTTGAGATAGAAGAGGATGTCTGAAAGGCCTCTTACCCGGTCAGAATTCTACCACATAGTAGGATTTTGGTAAGATAAAGGAACTTGCAGACGTCCTTCTTGATATAGATAAAGTCTAGACTTCCCTCTTAGATGTTCAACGGATATACACAATACTTATTTTCTTCTACGCCTTCTGGCATTGCGACATCCTCTTGCTCCAAAACACTCAGAGATTGAAAAGCAGATAGTGAGACAAGAGCTCCTGCTGGCGATTTTTGTAACTAAGTGTGAAGTGACGTTAGGAACTCATTGAACATACCCCCCTTTTTTTTTATCTTTCACAAGTGTGGAGCAAGCCTTAAAGGATTACATTTTATTTATTTTCAGACTTTTTTAAAACTGTAGAATCATTCATAAATCTATTATTTTAATTTTATAATACTACTATAGAAAATATTACAGTCGTAAAATTCTATATCTATATTATAAAACTTTTCAAGTTTTATGTGATCCCGAATCCAAACAATTTAGGTCCCACCATTATGCCTGTTTCGATATATCTGTTTATTTATTTGTCAATTTGTCACAACAAAATGGTTTGATGAATTTTGGTATAAGGTTAAACGAATATAGTTGGGAATGTTTCGATTTTGATCCTAGCCCCCAAAATGAGGATATATATATAGGTGTGTGTGACACGAGCCCCCATAGACTGTGATTATGAATAGCTCTGAGTGATCCAATACTTTTCCAGTTACCACACAAAGGGTAACACTGAGTACTATTCATGTGCGACGCTATACTAAATACGAGACGACACATCCCTAGACTTGACTAGAATGCATAGTCAGACTTAGTACTCCTCAATTGCGTTGCTCTAATAAATAAAAGACGATTCCTACCTAAACCAGATCTGAATGGGCCAGTTTTACCACTTCATTCGAGTTTAGGTAGGTGTCATCTTATATTTATTAGAGCAGTGCACTTGAGGAGTACTAAGTCTATGAAAGACTATTGAAAGATGACCCTTTCCACGATACGAACATGGATGGTTCAGTGGTAAGGCATTAGCGCGCACATCGAAAGATATATGATTCAATTCACGTTACCAGCTTGTGATTTATAAATAAATAAATAAATATTTAAATTTATTCAAGGTAGGATTGCTTTTTAACATGGTAAACAGAATATTGGTTACATAAAAAGACAAAGATATATTGAATGTATTTAATAATAGACAATCCCGCATGGCGTTGCCCATTGCCCACTGTGTTATAAGATTTATATAAGGCCCTCACTTGCCCCCCCATGCTACCTGTGACCCACTGTAGTATAAAATTGATATAAGCCTCCCCCCCTCCCCCCAATGGCGCCATATTTCAAATGGAAACGTTATCTCTGAAACGTAATTCTAAGCCAGATTATGTCAATAAATATACCTATATTATACCTTGAGTAAAACTATCGACATTTTTATGAGGAATAAATTAAATTTTTAAAATAAAATATAGCCTATGTTACTCGCTGATAATGTAGCTTTATATTGGTGAAAGAATTTTTAAAATCGGTCCAGTAGTTTTTGAGTTTATCCATTACAAACAAAAAAAACAAAAAATCAAATCTCTCGTCTTTATAATATTAGTATAGATAATGTTTATAGGTACTAAACAATGTTTACTAGAATAGAAAGAGTTTCAAGCCAGATAAATAATTTACTGACTAAATTTTTTGTTATTTTATTTATAAATAAGTAATTGACTCACCTAATTATTATTTATTTCAAAGTAATATATTTAAGTTATTAGCTAGAGCTTTATAAAAAATTGACTATTATCTTATTTATGACAGTGGACTTATTAATAATATGGGGGAGGTTTTTTTTCTAGATTCATATTATTTAGTTTTTAGCAATAAATACTTGTGTCTTGTGATGATGATGATGATGATGATGAATACAGACTGGCCAGTATCAGTGGGCATGTGGACTTGCTGTCTGGCTACCCCAGTCTAATTTTTTGGTAACGTGGGGGTAGAGGGTCGAATCCCAGCCCAGTATTTTAAGGGTGGTTTATTCCTAAATGGTTTACCACTCACCTTAAAATCAGCTGTGGGTAAATTTCCTTTTCTACTTTACCTTATGTGAATAGCCCGGATGGATAATGAGACGTATTACTACTTGTCCGAGTTAGATACGTATGTACTAATTATGTAGATCTGGTAGGAATAAGGAAGGCCATATATAAAGGAAATATACCCGCATTTTCTTGGAGGTAGAGTATAAAACTTTTTTTTGTAAATCCACACTCAATATACTCCAACTGGTTTCAAACCACAGTGTCTCCATCATCGATAGTTCAGTCTATTGTGAGCGTGAAGCCTTCGACAATTTAAATTTAAAGTTTAAAAAAATATAATTTATATTAAAATTAAAATAATTATAATTTACTTTTGACATTGATTACGATACGTTATGGGATAATTATTGTATACTATATTAAAAATAATACAATTTTATAGGTAATAAATATGTTTTCTTATTATATTCTTGTTTTACATTTTGATGACATAAATACCATGAGAAATATTAAATTGCATAAGATAGCTTTTTTATTAACATAGTTTATTACACAGGTTATACGCTTATGTACTAATGACCTAATGGGCTAGGGATGAGGAAGGTTGAATATAGAGGAAGTGTAAGTGAATTGACGTGGAGAGAGAATGGGAAACCATTTATGCAAAACCACCATCAGTACACGCAACCGGGATCAAATCCCAATCTACCCGTCTTGGATTTGGATTGATCAGTGTCTCAAACCTGATTTTCATTTGCACCATTAACCATTAGAAGGTGATTGTAGATCAAATCTCTGGTTCAGCTAACCAGCCAATTCTCTCTCATAAACGGTTTGATTCTCCGATGATCTTGTTGATGTGAGGCAGTACCTATAAGTTTTAATAACTTAATTAGTTTTTGCATCCTTTTATTTATGAGTAATAAAGGTAAAGTTTGTGTTTTATACATTTATCTGGAATATGACTTATTTTTAAGGATATTTGTGTCAATTATTACGTCTTCAGATGAAAACTTTCAACTATACAGTGTGGTTAAAGAGGACAGTTGAAAGACAAATCTTCTACATGAAAGAAAGACAACTTTTCTTTAATCAAAGATGAATAGAATTTTAGCCCAATTTCATATTGCATACATTTTAATGTGTGAATATCACTACAAAATTGGCTAAAACACGTGCCCAAAATTTAATTTATTGAAATGTATATTTATACAAATAATCGGTAGTCTAGGTTACAAAAGACATAAAGTTTATAAATTATCAGAGCCAACATTATGTACAGTACATCATTAGGTCATTTTCTAGTCATATTTTCCAAATATAATTTTATTTACAGTGTTGCAATATTTGTTTTACTTGATTATTCGCTCAAATCTATGATCAGGTGATCGGAGATGTTGAAACCTTAACTTGTATTGATCTAGGATCAAGCTGATTGACAATCCCGTGACCAAAGAAGAAATAAGATATTTGTGCAACCAGAACAAAGTATTCTGTTTGTGAAAGTGTTTGACTTCGGGTCATGATGAATGGTTAAAAATGTGGTTTTTACAAACCTGTATGTTCCCATGTATATCTGTAGATTCCTGGACTTTGATCCGATACAATTTTATACATTTTTCTATACCTGATATTTAAATTTTATATGGCTATACATTTGGATATTTTTTATTTTAATTATATTCCTTATATTAAAAATCGTTGACAAATGTGTGATATTTGAAAATTCCAATTGGAAAAAAAAAATTGCTTAAAATGGGTATCTAAGGGGTGCTTTACCTGACAAATTAAATTTTATACTTTTTTATTTTGGTAAAAAGGTCGTTTAAGGATATATTATTTATGACAAATTATAATAAAATTGAAGATTTTCGATATTAGCCTGTAAAATTGAATAACAAATTGTCATTTACGGATTATTTTTGATACTATACAATAATTTTTTTATTACTTCAGATATAAATAGTTATTATTATTATTATTATTATTATTATTATTATTAGCACTGCGTCTTACTACCCGTTCGGGTTATACGCACTTACGCTAATGTGTAATGGTAGGGTGATTGTGAGATGAAATGAAGGACCTACAGTTTAACGTGAAATCCGAACCACGGTGGTGGCCTGGCATTCCCCACATTCACAAGATAACTTGTCAGAGGTGAAGGAAGGGTTTGGAAATCAGATAAATCTGTTCCGGGACCGAGGATTGAACCCCGGCCGCCAGCATAGAAGTCTGACACCTTACCCCTAGACCACCAGGTCACCCTATAAATAGTTAAAGCCTACTGTAAAAAACAATTATTTTTTAAAATTAGAATTATTTCAAATGGTTGGAACTAATTTTGTTAAATTTATATATATATTCTGGTTATTGACATTTTTAAAATAAAAACTAATTATTGATATAATAGTGAATAACTGTTTTTGAAGACTTTCTTCATGCTATAATACACTTTATGAGAATGTTTGTAAGAATTTCTCGTAATAATTTTTTACACCTAATTAATATAACCTATCATAAGCTTACCAGAGGAGCTATAAAATGCCTATAAATACTACCAATGTTCCTCACAAAGGAAGCATGCCTCGCCAGATTTAGCACTCTATTAGACCAACTTCTTGCCCTATTATAAAAGTGATCAATGTATGATTAAAAATACATCTCACACATGTAATAAATCATGTGTGTTTCCATAAGAATAGAATAGAATAGTATTTAATCTCTTTTGATCACATGCTACGAGTATTGGTTAAAAGAGTTATGATGTAGTTAGCGTTATAATGGAGGCTCATTAAATAATCATGATGTATTATGCTTAATTAGTACGTCAATTGCGTTCTCAATTATTAAGGGTACTGTATGTGAAGAATAGAGAAACGTTGGAAACGTTAATAAATACTTGATTATTTATTAAGTGGTTTGATATGTTTAATATATTGTTTTCACCAAAATGTAGACAAAGTTATGACCAATTAAAAGTTGTGCTAGGTTAATTTAAAAAAAAAGTGTATTAACTTACTTAAAAACCATAAAAATAATCCCATAATATTTTAAAACTTTCTGGTGCGATCTTATCAAAACACGATTTTATTTGATAGATATAGAAAGGCTAGATTTAGGTTTATAATCTTTTGATTTAATCTCAGAATTATATATTTTCGTGTGTATAGAGTTTGATTTTTAAAAACTTTTGGAACTGTCAGAAACATACTGACATTTTATTTGAAAACAATATCAGAACATATCTAAGAACTTCTTAAATAATACGGGAATTTTAAACGTTTGTAACATACCTCATTGCTCTACAAAGTGCCCTTTGTAAATAGCTGTTGGGCCGTTAAGAATTAATTGACATGATTACCGCCAATTATGTTGCGAACTAAGATTATTGATACAAGAGTCGTACGTGAGAATACTACAAGACACGTCTGATTCAAGATCGAAACGAAAGTTAATTACAAGAATATTACCCTCATGTAGCTTATCTTACACATGATATTCAAATGAGCATTGAATGGTTTTCATTATTTGGAAAAGGGGGTGGGAAAGAGGGGAGAGAGAGGAGGGGGGAATGGAGGGGGCTGAGAAATAATTTTTACTCTCTGGATTTAAAAAAAATATGTTCTTAAATATAAATTGTTGGAAACTTTTCTTGACATTTTCATTGTCATAAAAACTACTTAAGTGTATTTATCAATATTTATTGATTTTTTACCAATAATATACACAATTTACACAATAATATATACTCATCTTTGAAGCTGAAATTTGATGAAATTGTAGAGGAACAGCACAAAAGATGCGTATATATTTAAAGTTTGAAAATTGATTAAAATACAAATTATAAAAAATAAAAACGCCATTAATTTAATTCTTATATTTCGCCTACATGTAATTTGCATTTCAAAAGTACAGAGTATATATAATGTAAGTTACAATTTAAAATTCAAAAATAAATTATTGACGATCATAATCCAGATAAGCCTACCTTAACTGTGTTTATGGTTTGTTTAATTTGTATTCATATTAGTTAGCAAAAAGTATTTCATTTTTGTAAATGAGTATTTTACAGGTAGCGATGTATTTATTTATTTAATTTGAATTAACATTTACGTAGTCCAGATATGTAATCATACAAACCGATTACTACTCTGATTAGCATAGAGCTAACACTGCAGAGTAACAAATAACATAACATTATGAATAAGCCTAATGTTTGATTATTGGTTTGTGTAAGCATATAACTAAACAGAGGCTATGCAATGGAACCCACCTAACGGTGACCAAATTGGATACATATATAATATATGCAACAATCTTAATGGGTTTGTCTCAAGGGAATAGGTGTTCAATACCAAAAATCTATCTGGCCCTTGTAGATCATTATATCCTTTTTACTTTAAGACGGATGCAGTCGCTAGTTAAACTAGCGTTCTCAATGTCTTTTAATAAGTCATACGTTCAAATCGTGGGTAGGGTTGGTATTTATCTGCCTATTTAAATGTTCAGCAACGGCCATTAGTACGTGTTTTTTTCTTCAGGGTGTGAAACCCAACCGATGTGAGACTTAAAGCCTTTGATGGATCAGATCAGGGGACAATAAAACTGAAAAACCCTACAATATTACAAAAAAAAAAACCAACATAGTATATAAAGCCATTTTGTAATTTATTTATTAAAATTAAATGATCTATTTACTATTTAGCCCCCTTGCTTGATAAAATTAGGTGACAGAAATATACATTTATTACAAGTCAACCTAACCTAACCTAACATAACCTTTCATCATGCTGTCTTCTAAACTTATCCAATGAAATTTCTGACTTTTTCCCAGATTGTTTTTTAAAATTCCCGATTCAACATTATGTTACACCCTACTACCACCCCTTTTTTAAAATTAATCTACACATAATAAGTTTTAATATTTATATAAATATGTTTTTTTTATTTGTATTAACATAGTCTACTATGAATTAGAAAATATTTTACACAGCTACAAATAAAGTTCGAATCATTCTGATTTAATGATTATTATATTTCATATTTTGATTGAAACAACATTTTCTCGGACTTTTTGTTGTAAATTCCCAAATTCCTGACCTATCCCCATTTTTTTCCGACCGCTTCAAATTCCCGGCTAATTCCACTTTTCCTGGATAGTAGACACCATGATTTGATACATCAACGATTTGAAGTTTTGGTTTTGTTAGGTTTGTTAATAATGACATCATTAGGCCGTCAAAGATAAGCTTAAAAGTTAGTTGATAATTAATTTACTATCTTATAGGTTGATGTATTTAAGAAAAATGGTAGCTGCAGATGTCAGAATTTGATATACGAATACGTGAGAATAGACCTAGTATCTTTTTTAGATGTTAGATAAGGTACTTTCTATGAAAATTGGACTGTGGTGGGACTATATATTGAAAGGTAATAATTCATTATGCTCTTTTTTGGTTGTAGATGTGCTTAATGGTCTAAGAGTAATAATTCTATTGATTTGCTGGTCATACATTGTTTAAACATCTCATTCGTTGCTATGACAACCGGTATATTGGCTTAACAAGAGGGTAAAATATGGCAGGGTGGGGAGGGGGTTTGGGGGGGGTTGGAAGAGCCCCTGTTTGGTTCATTGTTTAATCATGGGGGCTAAATCATACAGCATAGTCATCCAACAGTTTGTACTATTTTCCTTTATATCTGTTTCTCTCTCTCTCTCTCTCTACTAGTTCATCGAGAACACATAGCTCGTAAAAAAAAAACACACAAAAAAACTTCAATATTGTGTTTTTTTTATTATTATTATTTCCCTGATATTCTCCCTTTCCCTATAATAACCAAACCACTAAAACAACTGAATTGGAAAGTAAAAGTTTTAAATGTGCCCTCCATTTTTTTTTTAACCCTCTCTCAGGCTTTCTTTCATACCAGTATTATTTTTATTCTTAAAAAAAAAAAAAAAAAGCTAACATGAAATAAAAAATGAAACTGCGATTTGTAGTAAGAGAATCTTAGTCTCTCACCCGCTTCGATGACCACGTGGTCTTGGTCTAAGGTGTTACTTTTTCAGTAGACTAAATGGTCGATACTGAGGAGGTTGAGGTTTAACTCTCGATCAGGTGTACTGGGGGTTATTTGTTCCAAAATATTTTTTTCCTTCTCCATGCACGCAAATGTAGGTACATCTCCTATAAATTAATCCATAAAACCTATAGCGTAATTATTAAATATACGTGTAACCCGAACGGGTAGTAAGACGTGGTGTTTAACAAAAAGGATATACCTCAATGAATGTGTTCGATTGAAGCTCTGACCGAACAACACAAAAGTAAAAAGTAAGAAAGATTCACATTTACATTCGGTCTCATTCAACCAGAAGGCTGGGGTTGAAAGCCTGGATAGGTATTTTGATAGATTTATCTTTCACTCCATGCAGATGCGGGAACACTTAATCCAAATTATTATTTTGTTATCATAGCCTCCATTATTTGTATATATGTATATTTCCTGGCTGAACATTAACACATCATAACACATAAACCTGATCCAGTGGCCGCATGGTATAAGGCGTTAATATTGCAATATACTGGACTGTCAATAATAGAGAGATAGGAGTTCGAGTTTTAGTAGGGTGTACTAAGGGTGATTTTTCTAAAAAAAAAAAAAAAAAAGTTCATTCTCCCTTCACGCAAGTGCGGATACACTTCCTCTAAATTACACCTTCCTTATCCCTTACTGATTAGCGTAATTAGGTAATAAACATATAGCTTAAACAGGTAGTAAGGCATGGTGCTAAATTAAATACATAAATATATTATACTTTGTTTCCTTTAAAACGATGTAGTGAATCCGGGACCCTTAGTTAAGTAGGCATTGTTTACTTTCCTGGGAATTTTGTATATTGAAGAACCATTCTAAGTGATGTTTTTTAAACAGTTTGTTTTGAAAAGGATATATATGATAATATTTTAGAAGTATAAGAAATGTTAAATTAAAATAATATATCTTTTTTTTATCAAACTCTTTTATTGTATTACTGCTTAATGTGGAGCAAGTTATTGCTATACAATAATAAGCTAATAAATAAATATTTTCTTTAATCATTCTTATGACTAATTAAAACACATGTTAAATGAGATGCAAAATATAAATATAATAAATAATAAATGAATGAATTACATTTCTGATATTATTTTTAAATACGATTGTAAGAGGTATCTCACAATTAATTAACAGAAAAATTAGATACAAGGTATTTTTTCTTAATTATTTTTGAAACAGTAGAAATAATTTCAGTTAATAGCTTCTTATTTTAAAACAGTTATTTTACATTTATTTTAATATGGCAAAATAGTTTCATTACTCTCTATTTCATTGTTATTTTAAAAGTAAAATCTATATACCCGCACCATGATTAGATATTTGTGTTGAACCGTATTACCTATTTGAGTTAGGAGTGAGGGGGATATAAGAAAAGGTAAGATATTTTGAAAATTTTGTATCAAAACCATTTTAGGCCCAAATAAATCAAATATTTTTCTAGTAGAAAAATATAATTTAAATTTATTCCCATAGTGAAATTAACAGTTACTGAATATATGGTATGAGCATAGCAGATTAGGTGAGAAACCTATTTAAGGCGATTGGCCCTTTTTGTTTCCGTGGACATGCAGAGCTATGGTAACAAACGGTTATCTTCAAGAATTTTTATTGTTTTGCAATTTTCTTTTAGGAAACAATTTTTTCAAGAAAAGAACAGTGTTGTTTAGGTTATACTTATGATATAAACACTTCCTATATAGTTTTAACAGTGATCAAATATTGATAAATGTGACTTTTTTCAACAAAAATCTGCTGGCTTCATAACAAAGAATAAGAAAATGTAACAATTAATAAACATCAATACATTATCTTAGAAGGGGTGCTAAAAATATTAACAAAAAATTTCACTCGTTCTCGAGAAAACTGGTATTTCCAAATGCATGATTTTTCCACAAGACCTGTCTGGTGGCTATCGCCATCTACGTCTCCCGTGATTCACCTGTTCTTGTTGGCGTGCAAGGATACTTTGGTCGGGTGTGAAGCCACGCTACGCCTTTAACCTCCCCTCTCCCCCCACTATCCCTCAAAATACGTTTTAAACTTGCACTCGACAGGGTTAAGGGCCTTAAGTGACAAATACATTTACACCCATTATTGTTTCCAGCCTGTGGCCTGGGTCAGTTTATTATTCAAGTCATATATTTTCGACTAACAACTGGTTGGGCTTTTTCTAGCTTCATATGCCTTATAATATATCTTAAGAATAAGCCAGGCACACTATTCAGTCCCCAGCCGTTAATTTATCACTTTGAAAGGGTAAACCCATATTTACCCTTATTCTGATAACTTTTAAAATAAAGCCCTCGTATTGGTCAATGAAAGAGCCAATGATGACTTTGTGATGATGTCCTTGCCTCAAAATTGATAATTGTTTAAGGAGTACAGAAACAAAGCAAATAAATAAGGTGTAACTTGGGAGAAAGGTGCACCATTTTTACACTTGAAGATTTTCAAACTTTAGTAAATCTGGATCTAAGGTATCTACTGTCTCCCAACCCTAAAAAAAAGTTTATCATACTATCCTTAACAACAGGTGACCAAGTTTATCAGACCCTCCTTAACAACAGGTAACCCAAAGAAAAAGATTATTAAAATATTTTGCAACTCCTTATTCCTTACTCCCTTTAGAGCTTTCTAAGGGTGAAATATGGGCTTATTTATTTAAATATAAACTAACAGCAGAGACCTAGGGCCGTTCGGTAGTCAAAATTTAAATGTACAAGTTTAACAAATGTATAACTATAAGCTATAAACAATGATTCTATCATTTCAAATCATTACAGTTCAAGAGTTATAAGGGATATAACTTACTATTTTATGTGGTTCATGTAACATTATTAATGTAAAGTAATTAATACATGAAACTTGAATCTTAAAAAATTAGATAAATAAATATTAATAAACCTCATATTATTAAAACACCAACATTTAATTAAATATCCATAATATATTAAGACACTTAATAATCATATTATTATACATACTTAACTTAACAGTGAAACGCAAAAAGCATAGAATAGAAATGTTTACCCCTTATAACTCGGTCACTCTAATGATTTGAAATAAATGAATCGCAATTTATAACTTATAAAATATTCACTTTTTATAAATTGTTTTATAAAATTTTGATGGTTGAATGACCTTAAGTATATTCACTAGTATTTAGTATGTAGGCTATAATTACCGTACCCACCGGTCTAGTTTTTGGTGTTGAACTAATTTTCCTTGAAGCGCTGGTGTTAATCGTTCATAGAAAAACGTAAGGCTATTGGACCAAGGACAATATATACTGTGGTTCCCACACCCCCACCCTTTGTCCATTTACCCCTCAGTGGTTGTCGAACAATATTGACCGACAGGGTTGTAATTACGGTTCGCTTCAACTGTTACCACCATAACCCTCTTCATTCCCCACCACCCTCTCCAACAACTGTCCAACTGTTTGTTGACGCTCGGAATTCAAACTATCTACAAAGTACCCCTGTGTTTATTTTATATATTGGCCGCCAAATATTGTTCACACTGGTTTGGTTTTAGCTCAGCTATGGATATATTTCTATAAACTATGCGATTAATTCGTCATTGATTGCGTGGGAAATATAATGCTGAGGTTCCCTCTGTTTAGCTAACAACATATACATCAAACAATCCCAGCTTATTATGCAATCCGCAACACTTTTTCCTTTGATGACGTTATAATGTGTACACTCCGTTTATCATGAATAGTAGTAGTCTTACTTTGATCAGTTACATTACGACCATCTCTGTTGATTTGAACTCTAGTGGGACCCGTCAAGCTAAGCTTGCTCAGTTTCGGGACGAACGGTGTGTAAATAACCGAAGAAACCTTTGTGACGTCATTAACATTCCTGCTAGATATACAGTAGCCCCATGGCTTCTTTGGTGCTGACTGACAGCTCACAGCGGACAGATAACGGTTTTGAAAAGTTACCAGACCAAATTATGTATCCCTACGCCGAGCCATATGATCTGCAAAAACATGCGTTTAGCAGCTGTCACTTCTGACGGCCAAAATTTAGGTATATACAAATAAATGTTGACTGTCAGAAGTCAGCTGTGAGCTGTCAGTCAGCACCAAAGAAGCCACGAGGCTACTGTAGTATGTCTGACCTGACCGTTGGAGAGAAGATAGCTACGGTCTAATTTTTATCAGGAGGATCTGTCAGAAAATTCACACTCATTTTTTACGGTTAGTTTTGATAGTACATTTAGATTATAATTTTAGTGTTATTTTTATATGTAAACGTAATAAAAATAATTAAATAGCCAAGACACTTCTGAAGTGTTAAATAATATACAGCAAAGATGTGTGTGAAGTCGAAATATGAACCCTGAGAAAAATGACAATAAGTATTCGGTAAACTTTTAAATGTGGTTCTGGAGTAGAATAAAGTGGATAAAGTGAACCGAACAGCCCACTTAAGAAGACATTTTAAGAATAATTTATTAAAAAAGAGAAATATGCAGATGATTCTACGAAGAATGTCAAACTGGATGAGATCACATTATGAGAAGAAATTGCATTTTTTTTTGTATTTTTTAGCACTACGTTTTACTACCCGTTTGGTTTATACGTTTATGTAATAATTACACTAATAGTTTTGGGGATTAGGAAGGTTATATTAAAGAAAGTGTACCCGAATTTGCGTGGAAGGAGAATAGAAAACTATTTTGGAAAAAGCTACCCTCAGTAAACCCGACTGAGATTCGAATCTTGATCTCCCCGTCATCGGTGTTCTAGTCTACTGTGAGAGTAGCGCGTTAGACAACGTGGCCACCGAGGCAGGTAAATGGTTAATTGAGGTATGTCATGTAAGAAAGGGCGGAAGGGAGAAGGGAACGAGGAAGATCACGAATGCAAATAATAGATGAACTTAAATAAAGAAAGAAGATGAAGTTTCGGAATATTAAAAAGAGAAACTGCTGATAGAAAATGCTAGTAAATTCAATTTGGACAAGGCAACGGTCCTGACCGAAAGACAGAACCCCTTATACTCTGAATTAAAGTGACAACTGTAGATAGCTGACACAATTTGACATATAAATATGCGAAAACCTTTTTATTTTTAGCACCGCGTCTTACTACCCTTTTGTGTTATACGCTGGTTTACTAATTAAGCTAATCTACATCTTCCAGGTCTTTATTTAAACTTTCTAAAATATCTTTTCCGACTAGTTGTATTATCAGAAGGCACCATCATTTCAAAGAAGACAAAAATTTGCAATCCCGTTTTCAATACTGTGGGCTCTCCCCCCCCCCCCCCCCCCCCCCCCCC
>CABFVZ010000762.1:214050-249620 GCA_902151445.1 Timema monikensis
TATATATATATATATATATATATATGTATATATGTTGTTATGAATAGGAATACCTCACACGTCAATCCCGAATAGTGTTGTAAGAAAATTTCAGGCATAAGACAAGAAATAGGAGAATCCATTGCTAAACCATCATTTCAGAGTAATATTTGTTGTTAACTTGGAAATTGTTTTGATCGGAAACAGATTTGAGGACAGATGAAATTTGTTTGATGTAATCAGAAGAAGCATTTTAAAAAAAATGGCTTTGGTAATGTTAATGGTTTAATTTAAAGGTACATTTGTGTACAAGTTAGATATATCTAGTGATAGGAATTTCTATTGATCATTTAGAGAAACAATTTTTAAGTTTTTCACTTGAGTCATAAGGAACTTTTACTTTATAATTGTATGAAAGTCGCAAATTAAATTATGCTGGGGTATTGTGGCTAAATGTTTGGTTGATTTATATGCTGGGGCATTTTGATAATTGACAAGTGGTCGTATAGGGATGTTAGGTTTGTAAATTTTTGATTGCGATGTAAAATTAGGTGCTTTTGGATTCATATTAATAAATTTAAACATATCTTTGGAAGATAAGATTAAAGGTGCATTATTAAATGAAGTTTTTTTTGCTTTTTTTTTTGTATTTGGTAGTGGGATCTGTTTTTAACACAGAAATATTGTTATTATTGATAAAGTATAAAGTTTTTGAAACGTAATCAATATGATTAATGAGAACAATAGTATTTCCTTTATCTGTTCTAACATTGATGATGCTATATTGTTTTAATTTATTATTTAGTTGCTATGAGGATGACGTGTTCTTTTTGGTTTTGTTTTGTTTGTAGGGTTATTTAGATATTTTTTTTATTTGGTTGGAAACGAGATGCATTGTTTATTTTTTTTATTTCAGGATCAACATGTTTAAGCGCTTCTTCACTGTCAATGATATAATAATGGACTTTTTAACAGTTTTTTTAATCACACAACATGGAATACTCAACTACATAGTTTTAATATCAGACCTGAGTATGATGCCGTGGTAGCATCGAAACATGTATAAATAACGTTGCAACACTTGCAGCAGAAACCAAGGAAAAGGGTACTAAAGATGAGAAAGGCATTTAATTTTTAAAAATTTTCAAATTTAATAACTTGTTCTATCAATTCTCAAAATAATATATAAATACGAAATATTCATGATCACATCGTCCATTGTTTTAAAAAACATAGTTTTAATTATAATTTTGATTCAAATGTCTACAATTTTAATATGTACTGAATTTTTAGAGTTTTTTTTATAATTTCAAGACATTCATAATTATAAGGTATGATAACTTGTAATTAATATTACCAATTTCTTTCAAATATCAATCAAATATTGTGCATACATATTATATTACACATTTATGTAGTTCATGTTAATTTAATACAACTTGTACAACCTAATTTCACTAAAAATTGAATTTTAATTATAAATAGTCTTAAGATAATATTATTTATAAAATTCCTAAAATCGAAAATTTAATATTTATGATTCAAAATAGTGGATAGAATTAGGGCAAACACATTGAAAGCGAATAATTCCTTTTCTATACTTTAAACTCTCACAGTTCATTGTAAAGTTCAATTGTTTTAACTCTTTAACAACCAACTATTCAAGCCCACGATACTCTCCTTTTCTTTTATATCGTAGCTAGCACCAATAATAGAGTACAAATATTGTTTATAGAGAAGATATGAATTTATATTAAAAATAAATGTTCGTTTTATCAACTATTTAGATTATAAACTGTATTTTGAGCTTGTATTTTAGTAAGACTACTTTTCACGTTTTTTTAACACAATTTAAAACAATAAATGATTGATTTTCCAATAAATTAAATAAGTACATAAGATTGTACCAAAATCAATAATTGGGAAATCCAATCCCATTGCTTGAATTATAATTAAAATTAGATCTCTAGATTCAGAGTATGTATTATATTTTCAGCGATCGATTGCGTTTCCATTCTTTTGATATTGTTGATATTGGTTATAAATAATATTAATTTGATAGCTTTATATAGGCGATTAGCCCACCATTAAACTGAGACAATATATTGATTGCACTGAGATATATTGTAAACAGGCAGAAATATAGAACAATTTATATATTTTTTTGTAGTAATTCACGCCAAAATTAATGTGAAGTTTATCTAAATGACCCTAAACCGTTATAAACCTTACATTTTAAAATTTAAGGTTCAAAACATATTATATCAAGAGGTGTTACAATGAAGCTTAGTCGCTGACTAAAATTAAAGTAAATGATAAGAGACATAGATAACATTTTTTAAATTCAATACTATCTTAAAATAAGAATATTTTTAGATAATCGAGAATTGTTATTTGTTGATTCAATTTTTCAGAACTTTCATTCCAACGGTAGACATTTCGGTGCGTTTACATCTCCCTTCAAGTAAGCGCTGTCTTAAGTATAAATAGATAGAATTTATAGATTTTCTTATATTCAAAAGAATTGCACTCTTTGTAATCAGACGCAAAGGAACCAACAAATTTTATCCTCTTTATTCCGATCGAACAAAAATTATGTATTAAATAAGCCTTCTTATTAAAAAATAAAAGAAAGAATTTAACATCTTATTTTCAACTCTTCTGTTTGGCAATCGAGCTAAAAACAAATTTTCTGTAAAATAAGTTTTAGTACTTTGTGTGACTTTTTATATACGATAAGTTAGTCAAAGCCTACGGCCAAAAACAAATCTTTTAACGTAATGATCATTAGTTTTTACTATCAAAGAAGATTGTGAGTATAGATAATGAGATCTCTCAAGTTGAACACAGACTATTTAGATCCAAATACATTCGAAAAGGATCCCGTTTAATAAGATCTCTGGTAATGATAAAAAAATATCTTTAAAGCTTTTGTTTTAGTGAAAGTGTACTTTAAATGCTTCTTCTTATTCTGGTGAGGATTTTAAATTTGGGCTTATTTCCATTTTTACCTTCTCGTGGCTCCTCAAAGAGATAAATAAATGTGATCGTCAAAAAATCTACCGGAAAATTTTATGATGTTGAAGTTTCATCACTCACTGAACTCGAAAGAGTTGTTTTTTAAATTACGTATATTTATCTCTTACAGGGATTAGTGTTAGAACCATTTTACTGAGCAGGCCAAATGTTGGTATATAAGGTTTTCATAAAGTTTCCCAGAGGTATTTTGAAATCATCCATCCAACCTTAAAACTTAGTATTGTGTATTAAAGGGCAAAACGATCAAAAACAAAATATCTCATAATTTGTGTAATGTTACTGACCTGCCCCTAAAGAATATGTGAGAGCATTGACAATAATATCGTCCTAACTTTATAAACGTATCTTATTTTATTTAAATTATATAGTATCTTACATGGCGCTTAAAGCACTTCTTCTTCTAAGAGGGCACAAGAGCCATTGTCAATGACGTCAGAGTGCATGATGTAGGACCTGTTGAGTCAAAAATACAATTTAAGGTATTTTATAAGGAAAATAAATTTACTTCCTTTCCTAAAAGGAACAAAATGCATTTATAAACGGTAATTTAAGCCAGATTCCTGTTCTTGAACATTCTACCTCCATCCATATGTTTATTTTTATATTTTATTTTATTTTTCTATACATAAGCTTCTGGAAGCTTCCACGAGCTATCGATATATGCGAAAGATGGGGTAATAGAACCTCACTAGGAGTCCTGTCCTTGATGTAGTCTGACTGTAGCTCCTGTCTCTGATCCCTACGATCGTGCTATCAGCCGCTTACGAAGTTTGTCAACGATATGATCTGTTTTCTCTTGAAATAAACAGGGATTTTGAATTAAAAGAATGTCAACTTTGTAAATGTGTATTTATTACATAATATAGTAAAGCGTGGCCCAACGAGGGGCGAGTGATATAAAGAGTGAGATAAATAAATCTCATTATTTTATAAACCTTATAAAAAGACTTCATATCACGTGGCAATCAAACCACATTAGTTTACAACTCATCTAGGGTGACCTGGTGGTCTAGGGGTAACGTGTCAGACTTCTATGCTGGCGGCCGGGGTTCAATCCTCGGTCCCGGCAAAGATTTATCTGATTACCAAACCCTTCCTTCACCTCTGACAAGACACCTTGTGAATGTGGGGAATGCCAGGCCACCACCGTGGTTCGGATCCCACGTTAAACTGTAGGTCCTTCATTTCATCTCACAATCACCCTACCATTACACATTAGCGTAAGTGTGTACAACCCAAACGGGTAGTAAGACGAGGTGCTAATAATAATAATAATAATAATAATAATACAACTCATCAATAATTACAAAAACTAGGGCAAATTAAATAAACAAAAATAACAAGAAGAGAATTGCTCTTCACATGCTCTAGCGATTTTGATTTAATATGTATATTTGAATGGATTCTTTTGTAAAGAAACTTAGAGGATACTTTATAGTAGCAAAATTTCCATTTTTGATCATGTCTCTTCTAGAACCTTGTAATGTAATTGACTTGCCCCTGAAAAGTATGTGAAAGCATTGACAAGAATATTGTCCTAATTTTATAAACATATCTTATTTCATTTAAATTATGTAGTATATTAAATGGCGCTTAAAGCATTCTTCTTCTAAGAAGGCAAAAGCCACTGATCAGTGACGTCACGCACGTGACATTAGTCAAGTCAGGTTGACAATATATATATTTCAAATAATAACTTCCTCTTCTCGAAGGTTCGAAGAGAGATTTTTAAATGTAACTTGAGTCATTTTCCGGCTCTAGAACTTCCCAGTAAAACAGAGATGTTTTTGTCTTGTATTTTGTTTTTCTAAACTAAACCTTCTCGAAGCTTCCATGAGCAAGGGATATATACAAAGAATGGTGCAACGTAAAGGCAGTTGGTGTCCAATACTGACAGAATTCACTTGGGGTTCAGCAACACCTGTCCGCGCTCATACAATAGGCCGCGTATATATTTCAACGACATGATTTATTTTCTCATTAAATAAACAGATTCAGAAATAAAAAATATGTCAAAATAATAAGTGTTTATTAATTATAATTCTTCAATTGGCGTCCATCGCGGCAGTAAAATATCAGAACAACATAATTGGCGCACAACGTAGGGAGCCGTAATTCAAGAACATTACAACCTACTATCGGAAAAACAAAGTACCTCATCATTGTAAAGTAGTATTATTATTATTAGCACCGCGTCTTACTACCCGTTCGGGTTATACGCACTTACGCTAATTTGTAATGGTAGGGTGATTGTGAGATGAAATGAAGGACCTACAGTTTAACGTGGAATCCGAACCACGGTGGAGGCCTGGCATTCCTCACATTCACAAGATGTCTTGTCAGAGATGAAGGAAGAGTTTGGAAATCAGATAAATCTGTGCCGGGACCGAGGATTGAACCCCGGGCGCCAGCATAGAAGTCTGACACCTTACCCCTAGACCACCAGGTCACCGACTTGTAAAGTAGTAGGTACATTAAGTTTTTTTTATGAAGCTCTTTGAAAAGAGAATTTGATTGTTATGGTCATTGGTAGGCATAAATATTCATATTTTATCCTTATTTCTGTAACATTTTACACTTTGTCATTTATGCTCTATGGTGAAATGTTTCTGTAACAATATATATTACATCGTTTAACAAATTATACACAATTTTAGTAAAGTATCTATTTTAAGATAAAATAAAAAGTCCATGTGGGGCATCGTACTATGTATTTGAGTTCGGGGTTGCATAAAACGTAAGAATTAATTAAAATATTGATGTAAAAAAAGTTTCATGGTTAACAATACTTCCTTTTTACATGATAAAGTAAAAATGCAAAGTACAAATTGTTAAGAATTGTGCCATTATATTATTGTTACTAAAATCTTAAGATTTATCTTTAAATTTTAAGTTGCAGTATCTCTTATTGTTTCTCCTTGGTAATTAAGTTTGACAGCAAGCAAATCAATACTTTAATCAATAGCTAATTATTATACTAAAGAACCACGATTGCTCACGTAATTTAAAACGTCAGTATCTTGATATATATCAAAATGTAAGGGAATAATCATAAATACGTCGTTGGGATTAGGTTCAAAGAGTTAGCCTGCCAAAATTAATGAAAACCTATCCACACATTTGTAAGTTATCATGGGACAAACAGATGAAATGCTGAACGATCCAGTTAAAGCAAGACTTTGCTTCAATTGGTCTATAAATTATATTATTATTATTATTAGCACCGCGTCTTAGTACCCGTTCTGGTTATACGCACTTACGCTAATGTGTAATGGTAGGGTGATTGTGAGATGAAATGAAGGACCTACAGTTTAACGTGGAAATCCGAACCACGGTGGAGGCCTGGCATTCCCCATATTCACAAGATGTCTTGTCAGAGGGGAAGGAAGGGTTTGGTAATCAGATAAATCTGTGCCAGGACCGAAGATTGAACCTCAAACCCCAGCACAGAAGTCCGACACCTTACCCCTAGACCACCATGCCACCTGGTTTATAAATGATTATGGTACTTTCACTTAAACACACGTGTTTCTACAACGAGCTGCAAAGTTACGCCAATCTTTTTATCTTGGGGCCAAGGAACAGTTTTGATAGATCCAATGGGATCTCTCAGACTTCCCAAAGCACAGCTCGAATAAGAGAGAAGTAAATCACTAGTGTTCCATGAGAGGCTCTCACCAAGGGAGTAAGGAATTGAGTGATAAACCCGGGAGGGTCCCACACACATGTCTCAAAGTCCTGCTCGAATAAGAGAGTTGTTTTTTTCCACCGTGCCTTAATACCTGTTCAGGTTACACACAAGGATAAGTGCTGAATCACCATTGGTTCATGGAAAGTTTTCTCTCGATTTGTATAATATATAAGTAATTATTCACATCTCTATAATAACTTGTAGCTTGTACAATAGTTTCTTATTTTGTGTTATTAAGGTGGGATGAAAGGGAACGTAAGAACATACCAGTGTGTTTAGAATTTTTTTTATGGTAAAGCTTTTTTTTTTTGCCACAATAAATAAAATATAAATCCAGTACAAAGAGTTTAATTTTCTTCACATGGTGATAACAACAGTTTTTAAATATCTGTCAAGAGTGTCATCTAATATAATGACAACGTTTTCTTTTCATTTAAAAAGTTACTCATCTAATGTCGCTATGGTCATGAGAGATATTCAACAACTGTTTATATCACCATGTGAAAAAATAATTAAACTCTATGTTTGTACGGGAGCAATATTTTATTTATTTTGGCTGAAGAAAAAATGTTTTGCCATCAAAACTGCAAAAAAAAAAACCTACCTTTTTTCGCGTACCCTTCTATCCCGGCTTAAATCTCTTTATTTAATTTTAATCTCACGTATACTTCGCGAAAGTCGACAACCAGTCTCTTTAAAGTACAGTTAAAAATAATGGTGCCAGCTGTAGTGTTGGTGCATGATTTGATTTGCTCTCGTTTTTTCCCCCTTCTGTAACATCAGGACATACATTCGGGCATCGTGGTAGACAAATATGTCATGACGGAACCCACCTCCCCACCCCATTAAACTTTCATCTATGAAATTAGTGTACTGGAAAGTATATTTACGTGCTTGAATAATATTTAGTACCGCGTCTTACTACCCGTTCGGGTTATACGCTTTAAGTACTAATTACGCTAATGGATTAGGAATTGGGAAGGTTGAATTAGAGGAAGTGAACCCGGATTTGCGTGGAGGGAGAGTGGAAAACCATTTAGGAAAAACCACCCCTAGTTTACCCGACCTAAATTCGAACATCGATCTCCCCGTCCTCAGCAGTCGAGCACAACACGACTAGCGCGTTAGCCAACTACGCCACCGAGGTGGGTTACGTGCTTGAAGGGTGTTTTCATTCTTATTAGGTGATAATAAAACCTCAGGAGCATATATGTAAAGTGTATTAGAGCGCGATGCTACTTAGTAAGAGCTATCATCACCGATGGAATCATGGGGAATGGGGGGAAAGGGGTTGTTGGATTGATGATGGGAACACCGTCAGCTGTCTAAGTTTGATAGTATCCGGGGTCAGTCTGAGGATCGTGCGGCCAATACTTATAGACCAATAAATGACTGACTTCACTTTGTTATTTTTTCTTCTATCTCCCTTCAGGACGAATGCTTTAATCATCTTTCAATAATCCTATTACTCACATAAACCAACAATTTTTATTAGGGAACTTTCTGTGACAGCTGGAGTTCTAATAGATGTACTTTAATGTATTCAAGCTTCAAGTCGTGCGATCTTAAGACGTCACTTTTGATTGGTAGTATCAAAATCTATACATTTTGACTGAAAAAATTGCATTTATTTTTTCTAAAAGATTCTTCATTGCAGTATCTTTACTAAATTAAATATTATAGAATTTTCTTAAGCACATGTTTGGTGCACCGCTTCTCATCAGATATATCCACGTGTGATTGAATTCATGGGGTAGAGGTGACGCAGTTAAAATTTAGAGGAAAGGTAAACGCATTTTCATGGAAAGAAAGAAGAGTAAAATATTTAGGAAAAAAATATTACGGTGCATTACACATACTCTCTCTCCTTTATCTAAATTATTTGCTTAGCTCATAAGATACGCGAGATAAAATAATATTCATTGTTATAGAAAAATATTATTTTTGTGCACTTTCAACTATCCATTTCCTAGAGATTGATTTAAAGATATGTATTTGCCTATAACTTGGAAAATATTAATTTTATAAACTATTCTTGTAAACAAAATTGGCTTATTTTTGGAGGTTCTATAGTTTTACAATCACAAGTTATTTCGTATATCATAAAGTTGAAGAGATATGTTAGCATCTGAAAGTTACTCTAACTTATGGGATAAATTATATGCATTATTTTATTTGTAATGATAAATGAACCCTAGATACGAAATTTAATTAAAATCGTTTGAACTGATTTTGAGAGAATGGATGTTTTATTTTTTCACATATAAGTTTTTTTTATTATTTAGCACCGCATTTAACTACCCGTTTGGGTTATACGCTTAAGTACTAATTACGCTAATGGATTAGGAATTGGGAGGGTTGAATTAAAGGAAGTGATCCCGCATTTGCGTGGAGGGAGAGTGGAAAACCATTTAGGAAAAACCACCCCAAATCACCCGACCGAGATTCGAACCTCGATCTCCCCGTCCTCAGCAGTCGGGTTCAACACGACTAGTGCGTTAGCCAACTACGCCACCGAGGCGGGTCACATATAAGTAAACTAACTTTAATTTTAGACTTTGATAGATGGATCCAAAATATCCTCTGGGGAGAGATATGAAAACCCTTAATGCCAAGCTTTGACCAAATCGATAAAATGATTTTGCTCTGGTCCAAGTAACAGACAGATTGACAGATGGTATTACAATATATATAAGTTTCAAGGGTTTTTGAAATGTCAACAACCAACTATAATTTCTAATATGTTTTTTTTTTACGATCACAATGTGATTTTCATCTCCGAAGAGATGCAAGAAATAATTAAAATATACATGCTCATTGCACTTTTGCTTTAACCGACTGCTTGTCAGCGTTAAAACCATATCAGATGAGATTGATGCTTTGTTCGCGTGTCCATGTGACTTGTACAATAATCAATAATGCGATTAAGCACACTCCGGTGGCCGAACGGTCTAAGGTAACACTCTCACAACATACTGGACTGCCGAGAACGGGGAGATTTATATTCGAATCCCAGGTGGGGTGAACTGAGTTTGTTTTCCTAAATCGTTTTCTCCTCTCCCTCCACATAATTTCGGGTATTATTTCTAAAATTTTAAATTCTTCACTCTTAAAAAGGTGTAATAGTTAGTTCATACTGTGTACAAAGTGAACTGGTAGTAGAACGTGGTTATGAAAAAATTGAAAAAATACAAGTTAAAATTTATATATTTGCGCTATAGATTAGTGGTTCCCAACCAGGTAGGCCGCACCCGCCTGGGGGGACGTGAGGCACTTTTCGAGGGGGTTTGGAACAATCTGGAAATAACGTTAAAAACAGATCATAATTGAAGTAATTATTTTTTTCAAACCATTTTCCAAAGTAAGATAATTCTTTTCTTAAGATATTGGCAACACTGCGTATACCAGTTGTAAGACCCAAAATTTAAGAAGTCATAAAAACAAAATTATGCCAACCATCACGTTAATTTCAGTCAATTTAGCTGCACCGTTACGCTGCCAGTGCTACATTTGTTTTTGTGTAAATAAGTGATAAGAAAAACAAGATTTTTAAAAATATTTTTTATATTATTGTCTCAAAGAATATTTGGAATTGTGATTGTGGGAATTTGATAAAATTAAATCTATGTTTTAGGGGAGGGTCTGTGAATTTGGTGATCTACCATGGAGGGTGTCAGATCTATAAGGCTTAGAACCACTGCTATAGATACTATTGACTTCATCTAAGTGTAAGGGATGAGGAAGGTTATTTTAGAAGGAAATTATCCTGCATCATCGTTGATGTAGGATATCAGTAACCATATTGTCCAGTCACGCGTGGATATCCACCCCTAGAGTGTTTGGTCAAGATTCGAACCCTTTGAATCCTGGTAAGGTAACTGAAGGGTTTTCAAAGGGTTTTCCATTCTAATTCCACACAAATATTTAAACACTACCACTATATTTCAATATTAAGGTGGGATGGAAGGAGAAACAAAAAAGGGACAGTGTTTTTGCAGATTTTATGGCACAATTTTTTTTTTTTGCTAAAATAAATAAAATATTGCTCCTGTTGGGACCTAGAATATAATTTTCTTCATATGGTGACTTCAACATTTTTTGAAAATATGTCAAGGGTGTTCTGGAATTAATGACAACTTTTTCTCTTAATTTAAAATGTATGTCATCTAATGCCGCTATACTCATGACAGATATTTAAGAACTATTGATATCAACATGTGAAGAAAATTGAACTCCATATTTGTACTGGATTTATTTTGTACAAAAAAAAAAATTTGAAATAAAAACTTTAAAATCATTGGCCTTTTATTGCGATCCCTTCTATCCCACCTTAAACCATATCCCTATTACATTAGCGTAGTTAGCACATATGCATGTATCCCGAAAGGAAAATAATATGTGGTAATATATAAAATATCGTTTTTCTCGGACTGGTTTTAAGATTCGGGAGAGAGTAATAAAAGACTGTTGCGTGGTTTTTATCCTCATGTAATTAATGTTCAATATAAACCGTTACCTAACATTGTTATACAGTTTCACCCCTCTTGAACTTTATAAAAAGTAAATAAATCATAAGAGAAGGGTGAGTGGATTTGAGGAACGGGAGGGAAGAAAGAAAAATGGAGTATTTATTTGGTTTGGACCAACACAGCCTCAGATGAGACTGATCTCTCATGTAAATTCTGTAGCACCCAATATATTGTCTTTCCAGATGGACATAAATATCGTCCAGCTCTTTAATTTTACGTAGGCATATTTTTTTTTTGTCAAAGCGCTTTACTATTTGCTAGGGTTTTAACGCATAACTACTAATTACTATGCTAATGTTTCAGGGAAAATTAAGGTTGATTTAAAAAAAAAAAGGGGCAGCCACATTTATATGGAGAAAGAGTGGAAAATAATTAAGAGAAACCACACTAGGTAAAACCAATCAAGATTCGAACCCCGATACTCTTTTCATCGGTAGTCAAGTGTATTGTGAGAGCGATGCCTTTAATAACTCTACCACCGAAATTGGTTCTTTACGTTATTAAATTGCTATGCCTTTAAGGTTAATCATTAATTAATATGTGTGTATTGCGACACTTAACTAAAAAAATGGTGACCTGGTGGTCTAGGGGTAAGGTGTCAGACTTCTATGCTGGCGGCCGGTGTTCAATCCTCGGTCCCGACAAAGATTTATCTGATTACCAAACCCTTCCTTCACCTCTGACAAGACATCTTGTGAATGTGAGGAATGCCAGGTCTCCACCGTGGTTCGGATTCCACGTTAAACTGTAGGTCCTTCATTTCATCTCACAATCACCCTACCATTACACATTAGCGTAAGTTCGTATAACCCGAACGGGTAGTAAGACGCGGTGCTAATAATAATAATAACTAAAAAAATAAAGTTATTTAATATAAAATAAAAATTGGTGGAAATATATATAATCCAGTACTTTTAATCTCATTAATAATAATTAACTACCAATTATCTTACCTACTAAACATAATGTCTCTAAATAAACTTTCTTGATTGTCCTCATCATAGAGTATGTAGAAAATCTCAGACATTAGTTTGGACTTTGTGTGAAAATTTACAACAAAATTGATTTTATTAAAGAACCACAACAACTTTATTTTATGACATAACAATCTCGGTCATAATAAAGTTCACAAATTAACTTTTACTTTTTTACCAGCATGACTGTTTCAAGCCTGAGACCTGGGCCAATTTTTTATTCAAACCATATATTTTCCACTACCGGTCTTCTAGGGCTGCCATAATTTCAAATGACTTAAAATCTAACTTAAGACTAGGACATGCACAAATGTACATATGTATATATATGTACATATGTATATATATGTATATATACATATATACAGCGTCTTACTACAGGTTTGTGTTTTACACATATGTACTAACTATTACGCTAATGTGTAAGGGATGAGGATGGTTAAACTAAGAGTAAGTGTATTCGTATTTGCATGGAAGGTGAGTGGAAAACTATGTGGTAAAATTCACGCTAAGTACACTTAACCGTAATTCGAATCCCTTTATCATCGTCATCGGTTGACTAGTCTATTTATATTACTTATTATATTTTTAAATTAAATTATTATTTTTAAGTAAAATATTACCTTAATTATGTCATAACTTTGGTTGAAATTACTTCTTCGACATTTTACTTCAAAACATACCTTGTTTTTCTGTTCACTGAGTTTTATTTCTCACCCAGATTATCTGCGTGAGGATTCTTATTTAAGCATAATAAAATTAATATTTAGCACCGCGTCTTACTACCCGTTCGGGCTATACGCTTTAAGTACTAATTACGTTAATGGATTAGGAATTGGGAGGGTTGAATTAGAAGAAGTGAACCCACATTTGCGTGGAGGCAGAGTGGAAAACCAACGAGTTCACCCGACCGATATTTGAACCTCGATCTCCCCGTCCTCAGCAGTCGAGCTCAACACGACAAGCACGTTAGACAACTACGCCACCGAGGCGTGCGATTAGTCTTGTGACAATGGGTAAAAAGTAGGTTAAGAAAATTAAAATCTAAGACTCTAATATATAAATGTTTGATTTATTTTTTTATTATAACTCCAAACATCTTTCCTTTAAAGCCCTTGGCTCTTTCGAGTGCAGGTCCAAAAACTATTTTGTGGTATGGTGGACGGGATGGGGAGAGGCGTGGCGTGGCTTCACAATCGAACAAAGTATCCTTCCGCGCCAACAAGAACAGATGGGTCACGGAAACCATAGACGGCGCTAGCTAACGGACAGGTCTTGTGGAAAATCCATACGTTTGTAAATATCAGTTTTCTCGAGAACGAGTGAAATTTGTATTTTAATATTTTCAACACCTCTTCTAAGATAATGTATCAATGTTTATTAGGTGTTATATTTTTGAAGTTATACTTCTTTAGGCGCATTATGAAAAAAATGATGAGAGTGAAATTTTAAGATGCGCGCGCATCACAGTAACACAAAAGTAACAGGTTGAAGGTAAACCGCTCATTAAGTTTCGAAAAAGAAAGCTACCAACAAAATAGAAATAGAACCTCTGTTAGTCGCGCATGTTGGTACACTCATAGAGAAATGTATACTATGTTATTCCTTTCTCTATGGTACGCTCGTCACCTCTGATCACTGTTTTCATATATATAATATTTATCCAGATGTTTCTAGTTTCTACATTCACAACACGTGTTTTAGTTTCATACAAGTGCGAATTATATATGTGCTAATAAATTATATTCAGTAGTGATTTAAATTGAATATTTTGATTAATATTATTTACTATTCGTAAATATTAGTGAAAAAAATTGTGCTTATAGACTTTTTCAAGTGCTCCAATATAATTGAGGTTAACTATCCGTATGTATTATTTATTGATATAAATTANAATTGAGGTTAACTATTCGTATATATTATTTATTGATATAGATTAAAATATTATTATTTAACATAATTAATACTAAATATTATCATTTTATTGTAATTAATTATTTGCATGCAATTAAAAACTATTTTTTAATGATGCCAAAGAAGTATAACTTCTCGCGCGCGTACATAAGTACACACACCCATTTTTATCTTTTTTTTTTTGTTACAAAGCCAGCAGTTTTCTATTGAAAAATGTCTATTTTTATCGATATTTGATTACTGTTAAACTTATAGAGGAGGTGTTTATATAAAAAAGTATATATTAATTAACATGCTTCTATTCTTGGACAAACCGTTTCCGAAAATAAAATTGCAAAACGATCCAAATTCTCTAAGATAGCCGTTTATCCCCATGGCTCTGCATTTCCACGACAAATGAAAAGTGCCAGTCGCCTTAACTAGCCATCCAAACGAGTCCACCACTGGATGTAACCACACAAATAGCAGGCTGTAACGTTGCATACAGCTGCCACTATAAACGCCATGACGCCTTGACGCCTTTCAACAGTATATCCTACTGTCACGGCTTACCACATCAATCTCTCGTCTTGTTCCCAACCGCAAATAGCCTCTTACCACTCTAAAGTTCTCCTCAAAAGTTTTTACCAATAAAAACGCCCACATATTCAAACTCAAAAGCTCATCTAACACTCATTATACCGGGTATAAAATTAACGATTAACCAGAATATTAGGCCTGTATATTAGATTGTTCTCTTCTTCCATTTTTTATTAGTACAGTCATAACACCCGCTCGGATTATAAAATAATGATTTAAGAGATAAAAAAGGTTTTATTTAAGCGAAAGTATCCCTGCTTTTGCGTTGAGGGAAGTTAGAAAACCATTTTAGAAACACCTCCGTCAATACCTCCAATGAGATTCAAACCTGACCTCCCCATCATTGGCAGTTTAGTCTACTGCGAGAGTAGCGCGCTAGATCGTGAACACTGAACCAGAAATCACTCGTATTTAGCAATTGCCCTCGTTCAGTATATCTAAAGTTAAGGTGTCTGCCCGTTTTACCCACGCATACAACGTTTCATTCAAAAGTGATTGGATGTATACCCCTTTAATTGTATTGATCTGATTTATTTAGATTAGGGTGAGCTGGGGGTGTAGGGGTAAGGTGGCAAGACTTCTGTGCTGGGGGTTCTGGGTTCAATCCTCGGTCCCGGCACAGATGTATCTGATTGCCAAACCCTTCCTTCACCTCTGACTAGACGTGTATTAATCACAACTTGTGAATGTGTGAAATGCCCGGCTTCCACCGTGGTTCGGATTCCACGTTAAACTGTAGGTCCTCCATTTCATCCCACAATAACCCTACCATTACACATTAGCGTAAGTGCGTATAACCCGAACGGATAGTAAAACGCGGTACTAACAACTATTATTTAAACTACTGATGTGAATGTCTTTTTGATATTATTACTATTATTATTTTTATTGTTATATTATTGACCAGATTGGTTTCAAGTCCAGTCAACGTTGTTGTTTTCAGCTCTGCGTCTTGGTACTTGATCAGGTTGTACGCATATATACTACTAATTATGTGAATTAGTATGGGATCATAGAGGTTGAATTTAAAGGATGTGTACCCATATTTTCGAGGAGAGAAAGTGGAAACCATGTTGGAAATAAATTACCTCAGTACACCTGACCAGAATTTTAACCCCTGTTCTGCATGTCATTGAAAGTCTTGTCTGACATGAGAGTGACGCCTTAGATCATGCGGCCATTGAAGTAGGTCATTCTTGTGTTAGATGAGCCTGCTGATGACGGGGAGATCAGGGTTCGAATCCTTGTACGATCCACTGAAGATGGATTCGAGCTTTATTAACTACCTAAATCACACAATAAGACTTCATGTTACCACACTACGATGCTACGCCTGGTTCAAGGTGTATTACCCTTTTCATACATCTCATAGTTTATATGATCGGTTATATGAGTCATATATTCTACTCGACTCTGCCCGGGACCCACTGTGGTAAAGTAATTAAACTTTTCCCCATGGTGACCGATTTTCCATGAAAATTTTAATATCAGCTTAACAATATTTTTTACAAAAGTTTGTTAAAAATAGCCTAATTAAAAAGCTAATAAAAATATAAAAATCCGGCTCCTAAGTACATTCGGACCCCCTTCCTTCCACATATGTTAAAAATTTCATATCATATCTCTCCTTGCCGTAGATTTTTCTGGGCATCGTACACAAACAAACAAACAAACAAACAAACACAGACAAATACTTCCTCTTATCTATACTTATAAAATAACATGTCCTGACTGACTGACTGACTGGTTCATCATCGCCGAGCGCAAACTATCAAGGCTACAAGCATGAAATTCGGACTGTATATTCATTTTGTTATGTAGGCACCCACTAAGAAAGGATTTTAGAAAATTCCACCCCAAAGGGGTCAAAATAGGGGATAATAATATGTATGATAATATGTATGAAAGTCCGTCATTTTGAAAGTTACATAAATAAAATTTTGTATTTCGGTTATTGACGTAAAACAAATAAATACGTGTTTCAGGAATTTTGGAAATTTTATTTAATAAGGGATGAAAAAGGGGGTGAATGTTTGTATCGGACTTGCATTATTTTTGATCTGAGGTCAAGTTATGGTCATCAACGTAACGTAATATTTTAAATTAATCTGTAAATACATATGTATATTTTCGTATTTGTATATAATCAACTTCCACGCGAGCAAAGCCGCGGGCAACAGCTATCTAGTTAATATATAAGATTCTAGTAAAATGTTAACTAAAGTTCAGCTACCTGCGTAATTGAAACATTTGCTTGGCGAGGTAATCGCCTTCGGGATCAAATGCGGACAATATCGACATCATATGTAGCGTGATAAAATTAAATTATTTTTTTCTTTAAAAGAAATGATTTGACGGTCTTGAAACTAGATGTAGTGTATGATATATATAATTTTGTACACCAATACTTACTACTTATTTGTGCAACTCACGTATAAACACAAATGGAATATGAATGGGAACAGTATTATTATTATTATTATTATTATTATTAACACCGCGTCTTACTACCCATTCGGATTATACGTACTTACGCTAATGTGTAATGGTAGGGTGATTGTGAGATGAAATGGAGGACCTACAGTTTAACGTGGAATCCGAACCACGGTGGAGGCCTGGCATTCCCCACATTCACAAGATGTCTTGTCAGAGATGAAGGAAGGGTTTGGCAATCAGATAAATCTGTGCCGGGACCGAGGATTGAACCTTGGACCACCAGCACAGAAGTCTGACACCTTACCCCTAGACCACCAGGTCGCCGGGAACAGTAATTGTTTTTGAAGTAATGTACTAGTATTTATGTGGAAGGATTTTTGAAATTCCTTTAGGAAGACTCGCCTCAATTCACCTAAGACTTAAGCCTATTTTTTTATTCAATCAAGTAAAATGTGATTGACGCTTATTTTTTTTAATGAGACACCCACCTATGATATTAAAATTAAATAGTTAGAAACTTTGGTTTTCAACCAATTTGATAAAACATTATTACCTCTCAAGAAAGAAAGGAAATGACACAATCGTACTGACTTTCCCAAATAGTCTATTTTAATTATGAACTAGATAATTTGTTTTCGAAAAAAAGTCCAGATTATTTAGATTATAATATGAGGTATAATATAAAAAAATTGAATTTAGGCGCAGTTGTTGGAGCTATTTTTGAAAATCTGTCTTAAGTAAGATAACTTGAAATTTTATTATTAAAAAATACTAATATTTATCCCTATCATGTAAAACATTATTAAGACACCAAATTTGAAAAATATTTTTAACATAATTTTTTAAATAATTCAAATTTAAAAAAATAACTTATCAATAAATTATCCTTAATTTTATAAGTAGAGTCAAAATATTGATTCTGACTTTAATTATGACAATATAACATATAAATATCAGGTTTTAATAATATCTATCCATCAATCAAACAGAGAGATTTGTAGACCTATGTGGTCTTGGGGTAAAGTGATATCCTCAGGACCCGATGTTCCTGGTTTCAAACTCAGCTAGGGTCGACGGATGTTTCTTGAGCGATAAATTCCGTAGCATAACTTCCTTAGGAGGGGATGTAAAAGAACCCTGGAAGGTAAGTGAAAATACCTCTTACGGCAACATATTAATAGCCCCCTTCACTCTGTCTCATAGAAATTCACATGTGCTTATATAATCAGTCGGTTGAATACCTTAGATAAATAAAATGAAGATTATAAAAGTTACAGAAGGACTCAAGGATACAAAGACCTTTTCATAGAGAAACGGACAGACAGAATTGTATGATATTATTTTTATTTGGGGGACATTTAAAATGTCAAATTTTATCATGATATCTTAGTTTAAAATTTTCTAATATTCAATACATTCACTATATGAAAAATTAAATGATAATAGTATGATATTTAATAAATAAAATGATTATGCGTGGGTCGAAACATTACCAATTTTCTCAAAATGTAAAACGGGTTTTATTGGTATACATACCTATACTAAAAAGAGTCAGTCTTAAAAAAAATATATATATATATACGCCTTAACGCTGCAATATGCTGTTCAGAAAGTTTTCTACTGCGAACTACCGCAATTCACACATATTTTAAACAAAAAACTTTTCTCACAATATTTGGTTTTTGTATACTCAGTTTAACAAAAATATATATATTCTACTCTTTTATATTATCCCCGCTAGTTTTAAATTTTTAATCTTATGACGCCTAAGATATTGGTGGAAAAAAGCCCTTGAATTTGAGATATTTTTTTTAGTGTCGACGTTACATGACCACCTAAATCCGAAATAATTTATTTGCAATAGTGGCTGTTTGTCTATCTGTCTTTCAACATATATTTATATCTCTTACTCAGCCTAAAGACAAAACCATTTTACCTTTTGGGGTAAGACTTGGTATAGAAAAATTTAATTTGGTTTCCCAATCCCCAATGCTATTGTTTTAAGTCCCTCTTTTTTTGTATTTTGTAAATAGTCTTTTCTTACGTGGGATCATGGATGGTACCTCTCAGTTTCCAATTTAAGATAAAAAAAAGATTAACTATAAGATGGGAGTAGGGACCGCAAGTAAAAGGAAATATTTGTACAGTTTTTAAAACAAAACACTTTTAGACCAAAATAAATCAAATATTTATCCAGAATAAACAAAGAGCTTAATTTTCTTCACATATGATATCATCAGTTGTTAAATATCTGACAAGGGTGCCCTGGAATTTAATGACAACTTTTTCTCTTCGTTTAAAAAGTTTGTCATCTAATTCCGCTATGCTCATAACAGATATTCAACAAATGTTCATATCAACATGTGAAGAACATCTAACACTTATGTTTCTATTGGAGCAAAATTTGATTTATTTTAGCAAAAAAAAAAAAGTTTTGATAGAAAAACTGAATAAAACCAGAACTTTTATTACGCCTTGTACACTCCCACGTTAAGGTAAAGGAGCGAAAATATCTATGCGGTGCATTAAACCTTTAGATTTTATAATCTTAATTTGAAGGAAAGATGTAATTTATACCTCCGGCCACCTCCTTACGATCTCCGTGTCTCACTGCCTGTAAGTTTTACAAGCTAGTGTGATAGGGATGATGGTGATAAGAATTTAAGAAAAATGTACCCGCATTTATATGGAGGGAGAGTTTCAAACATTTCAGGAATAAATTCCTTCAGCATTGCAAGTTAAGTTATATATTTATCTAGGTGACCTGGTGGTCTAGAGGTAAAGTGTCATACTTCTGTGCTGGGGGTCCGAGGTTTCAATCCTCTGTCCCGGCACAGATTTATCTGATTACCAAACCCTTCCTTCACCTCTGACAAGACATCTTGTGAGTGTGGGTAATGCCAGGCCTCCACCGTGGTTCGGATTCCACGTTAAACTGTAGGTCCTCCATTTCATCTCACAATCACCCTACCATTACAACATTAGCGTAAGTGCGTATAACCCGAACGGGTAGTAAGATGCGGTGTTATTAATAATAATAATAATAATAATCTATGTTTATCCTCAATAGCAGACAAGACTAAACAATTGTGGCCACCAGTGGGGTTACTAGCGTGGTCAAATACGTCACTCTCATGTTTTGTCAGAGCTGGGGATATCAAGTGCGAATTCTAGTCGTGTGTACTGAAGGGGTCCAACCTAATTTGTTTTTGGCTCTCCCCTTAAGCAAATGAAGGTACAATTTTTCCTAACATATTCCTTCCTAATCCCTAATCAACTAACGTAACTAATGAATGTGTGTGAATTGAAAAGGTACTCATAAAATGAATAATAACCACTAATTTTTCCCATCACGTCTTTCTACTCGTTTCAGATTAAACAATTAGTAAGAAACCCTCAGTACACCCAACTGGTTTCGAACCCTGATATCCATGTAATAAGCAGTTTGGTTCTTACACAAGTTTGATGCCTTCTGGACCATCCGGCTACTGAAGACAGTTAAACCTTTTTTTGCCTCCATCTTTTCCTTGACTTATTTTTTTTTCAAATATTCTTAGAATTTTTTTTTTACTCTGAAACGAGTGTACCTGTATACGTATAACATTTTACTATGGAAAAAAAAAGGCACAGGTTGCAACATCTCGTGATTTTAAATTCAAACTATCTCGAGCTGTAAATGGAAAGCATTTCCACCTCTTTCCTAACCCCCTTTTTCCACCCTCAAACCAACCAAACCCTCTCGAAATATTGAATGCGATTCATATTCTCTCTCTGTGGAATAAAGTTCATGGTATCGCGGGCTTGCATACATAGCTAGGGGATATATATATATATATATATATATNTTTCTCCGGCCAGCTAGCTTGTCTACGAAAGGTGTTACAAGAGCAATAAAATATTATTATTATTATTATTATTATTATTAGCACCACGTCTTACTACCCGTTCGGGTTATACGCACTTACGCTAATGTGTAATGGTTGGGTGATTGTGAGATGAAATGGAGGACCTACAGTTTAACGTGGGATCCGAACCACGGTGGCGGCCTGGCAAAGAAATAATAGATTCCCAGCTGTAAATCACCCAGGGCCAGACGATTTGTATTTGAATGTGTATTAATTGAAAAATTTTAACAAAACTCTTTCGACATAGTTCAATAGAAATGTGACCCACTTCAGTGATTTCATGGTTCACGGGCCGGATTAAGCCCACTGGTTATTTTATCTTCCCCACAGAAGATTTAAAGAAGAAAAAATGATATAGTTTTCTTGAAAAATAGTCTAATAAATAATTTATTTAAGATAAATATAAATTTGATAATTTTTGTTTGAATTTTTTTTTTTAACTGACCGTATAATCTTTATTTTTCAAAACATACGACCCGCGATATCAAAATGGTTGTCGATTTATGGTCTAAGCCCTAGGGCGTCACTCTCAAAATAGACTGAATTGCCATGACGGGGATATAGGGGTTGATATCCTGGTCAAATGACAGTTTTTTTCCTTAAAGGTTTTTTTTCACTATCTATTTCTCTCCACGCAAAATATAGGTAAATTCTCTATAAATTCAACCTCAATCACTTCTTATACATTAAAGTATATATTAATATTTAGCACCACGTCTTACTACCCGTTCGGGTAATACGCTTTAAGTACTAATTACACTAATGGATTAGGAATTGGGAAGGCTGAATTAGAGGAAGTGAACCCACATTTGCGTGGAGCTAGAGTGGAAAACCATATAGGAAAAACCACCCCCAGTTCACCCGACCGAGATTCGAACCTCGATCTCCCCATCCTCAGCAGTTGGGCTCAACACGACAAGCGCGTTAGCCAACTACGCCACCGAGGCGGGTTACATTAAAGTAAAATAGTATACATGAATATCATGAATGCGTAGTACTATGGGGCTTTAATATATATAAATAAAAATATAATCTACTTAAGTCTATTTTCACATAAGTGTATGACTAAAATTACTTCAATTGAGAAAATGTGTTTCAACCCATATCACATATCGTATATTCTGATATAGAGGACTGAGATATATTGGTGTACAATTTTTTTATAGCTTAAAATTCATCTTAAAGTTAATAAAGGTAAAATAAATATACATTGTGTAACTTTTACTTTCTCATAGGAAGAAAAATTTTTGTAATTGTGAATATTTTGACCCAGAGATTATGATGCATATCAATTTGCTACCAAACCCTAAAGAGTGTATTTTTCAATTCTGTCTCTGTCTGTATGTCTGTAAAGCCAGTCTCTATGTCTATGAACATATATCTGAAACATTTTGACATATTTTTGTGATATTTTTTAATTCCAAATTTTGTGCAATTTTATTTTATTATAATAATAAAAATGGACCTCAAGGAAGTATTTAAATTACACTGAATACTTGTTTTTTTTTTGTAAATATTATTTTAAAAGTAATTTAATAACCAGGGATTTTTGAGAGTTAGAATTTTTTTTACCATGGTTTTACGATTTTGTTTAACGTGTATATATGTGTAATGCGCAATGAAATGCGTATGTAATTTATAGAAAATCAGAACTTGTATAAAAATGAACTTATAGGTTTAAAATTAATAGGCCTATTTTGAAAATGTTGTTTATGATAAATAATAATATGTTTTTATTTCAAGGTGCTTTGGATTATATTTGGTCAAAAAAGGGATTAAGCTACTGGAGAATGGAGGAGGTTATATATTGATCAGTTAAATACTCTGTACGTAACACAACACATTGTTCGGATGAACAAATCTCATAAATTACTGTGATTGGGACCTGTGGCTCGACTGGGAAAATCTATTACCGTGTGTCATGGTGTTGACTGGTAAACCGAATGGGGAGACCTAGATGCAGATGAGAGGATAATATTATAATGAACCTGAAAGAAACAGGCTGTAGTGAGGCAGATTAGATAGAACTAGCTCAAGATAGGTGATAGGGTGTAATGAGGTTCGTCTGGATAGAACTAGCTCTAAAAGAGATAAGGTGTAATTAGGTTGACAAGATAGAACTAGCTTAAGATAGAGATATAGCTCTCACACGACTTCTTTGGTGCTGACTGACAGCTCACAGCTGATATCTGACAGCTCTGAAAAGTTACTAGATCAAATTATGTATCTCTTCGCAAACCATATGATCTGCAAATCATGTGTTTAGCAGCTGTCACCTCTGATAGTCAAATTTTAGGTCTATATAAGAAACTTTATGACTGTTTTATTTATTTTCTATATATTGTTGACCTTGATATTTTGATGGCCTAGTATTAATTATTAATTTTTTCAAGAATATAATTTTTAAAAATTGGCATTTAATCCCATATCAGTTTTTATTTTAATAAATAAATAATTTTTATTGAAAAAAATCATTTTTTTTGTTAATATTAGTATTATTAACAACACTATAAATGTGTAAAATATGAATGTCTATTACTACACATAGAAGAAAAAAACAGTCATAAACCTTTTTAACAGTATTACAACATATTGGTGACCTGGCGGTCTAGGGTTAAAGTGACCATAGAGAAAGGAATAAGAAGTGATAGACTTCTGTGCTGAGATCCGGGGTTCATTCCACGGTCCCAGCACAAATTTATCTGATTGTCAAAACCTCCCTTCACCTCTGAAAAGATGTGTATTAATCACAACATGTGAATTTGTGGAATGCCAGGCCTCTATCATGGTTCGGATCCCATGTTAAACTGTAGTTCTTCCATTTCATCTCACAATCACCCTACCATTACACATTAACGTAAGTGCTTATAGCCCAAACGGGAAGTAAAAAGCGGTGCTAATAATAATAATAATAATAATAATAACAACAATACGTATCAAAAAACATTCTAAGGTAGTTTAAAATAAGGAGTGTTAATAAACTTAGAACTAAGATAGAAAACTCAGGAAGAGCTATAACATAATATATAGCTTTCCAATTGAATGAATTAGATAGTTTTAAATTGGTATATGAACAAAGTGACTTTTAATATTCAAAAGATTGATTTTATTTTGCTTTTAATGAGCTACAAAATGACATATATTAAATTTTCAATAAAGTGATATAACATCAATTGAATTAAAACATGGGTTGACGACAAGGCTAAAATACACATACAAAATATAAAAATTTATTTACAATACTTGGATACAACAAATTAAGGACAAAAAAAAGTTTAAAGATCAACAGTGTTGTAAATTAGGTAATAAAATTTAATTAGTGGGTTAGCATCTCCAAATAAGGTTTAATAAAGTAATGAAAATGTTCTAGTTACAACGTTTATGAAAAATATAATAATTTTTATTTTAAGGTTATTTATAAAATCTAAGACTTATCATGGTTCAATTCCATTACTCCTTGTGATAATCAGCCATTAGAATTATTTTGATTTATATTCTTCCGACATGTTTCGGTATAAAAATACCATAATCATGGACAACGTAAAATGAAATTAACGAACCATGAATAAAACTTCAGACTTAAGTTGTATGAAAATCTATAATAAATTACTGTTATATTCAAGACAATTAATAAACAAATTTACCAACGTCGCTGTGCGGGACACAATATGGAATTAACAAAAATCTATTTTTGATTCATCCTCGTAAACAGTTGTAACAAAGCCTCTAATAAAAATACAATAACTTATAACTTGAAGTCTTAGCCTGGTATTTATTTAATCAACACTGTGGAAAGACTCGAAAGTAATTTTTACTACACTTCACAGATTTTTTTGGAATAGACCTACAGTAAATATTCTAAAACTCGAAGTTTAGTCTAGAGGACCACACAACACAATCTTGGGATTAAAAGATTTATTTGATAGTCTTGATACACTTAAATTTTCGAATAATGTATATCGATCACTGAGAAACATTAGCTATTTTATTTTATCACACGCTTTAATGTTATATTAGATAAATGTTTATTCATAGATCGCCAAAACCACCGTTTATTTTCAGAGGATAACAAGCTCACACACCGAAATAATATTCACAAAAGAACTCACAGATTACTAACTAGCCGATTTAATATTAAAAAAAGGCACTGTACTATTCAAATCTATAATAACATTACTATCGGATAGCATAGACACGCCTAAATACAAATCAATAATACTCAACTATAAAATATTTTGTTCTTCAACTTGTTGATTCACGCACGTAGTTTTATTAACTTTATTTTATACGATAATTCAATGTCATACTGTATTTTAAAATTGTTAGATTTTGTTTATGAGAATAACCGTTTCGTTATTTGCTTGATATTGAAGTTTTCTTTTGCTGTTTAATTCAAATTAGTTATTAAAAGCAAGAGAACGTTAAAAGTGGCCTTATATGCTGAAAACAAATATGGCCACTGGATAGAAGCTGCCTGTTGATGACGTAGAAAACAGAGGACCGTTGGTGGTTAGTAGGATAATGGTATTAATCCCCTTGTTTACCAAATTTAAATTTTATATTATTTCACAAACATTTTGAATGTTTTTTTCTCTTTATTATCACAAACCATTTATTTATGTTAAAGATATGCGAGGGCAGCTATAAAAATATTAATAACTGAATATAATACAATTTAATGTAAAATGCCACGCTCTATTTAAGTTGTTATTACAACAAAAGTTAAAAGAAAAACTAAAATGAAATTACTAGACTTTTTTTCTTAAATTTGGTTATGGAAAGTAAAATTATACTGTAATCTTTGGGTAAGTATTATTAAAAGTGATTGATAATATCTTTAGTGATACTAATAGTAGTAATTAATAAATAATTATTATTTCCAAATATGTTGACAAAAGTTACTTTCAGACCATGTTGGCATTAATGATACCATCTGCTAGTTTCTGCTAGCTGTCATGTAAAATCAAAGAAGTCGTAAGTTACTTATAGGGTGTAATGAGGTTGACTAGATAGAGCTCACTAAAGATAGGTATAGGGTGTAATGAGGTTGACTGGATATAACTAGCTCAATATAGAGATAGGGTGTAATGAGGTTGACTAGACAGAGCTCACTAAAGATAGGTATAGGGTGTAATGAGGTTGACTGGATATAACTAGCTCAATATAGAGATAGGGTGTAATGAGGTTTACTAGACAGAGCTCAATCAAGATAGGGATAGGGTGTAACGCAGTGGACAGGATATAACTAGCTCAAGGTAGGATAAGGGTGTAATGAGTTGGACTGTATGGAGCTATATCAAGATATGGATTGTTAGCACACTTTTTTAAGTGGGGAAATGAACTTTCACCTTTATAATGCCATAGAGTAAGTAGGTATTAAAAGAGTTTTCATAGTGAGTTGACAGTTGATATGTTGTTTTCCTGAGGGAAATATATATAAGAGTAGTTTATTGAGAACTTATTTTTAAAAATCTAACTCCAACTATACTATATGAAAAAACTTTTATGAATTCTTAGTACCATTTATTACTCATATATATATATATACACATATATACACATATACACATATATGTGTGTATATATATATACATATGTATATACACACATATATATTCATATCTCTCTCTATATAATATATATATAATATATATTTATATATTTTATATTTAAATATATATTCATATATATTCATATTTCTCTCTATATAATATACAAAATATATAATATATATAATATAAAATATATAATATATATAATGTATATAATATATTATATACATAATATATTATATATAATATTTATAATATATATATGTATGGTTAAGAATATGAGTATTTGATTTTTCTGACCTCTAATCTTACAATTTGCTGAAAAAATATTTGCAATTATCGTGCGGATCAATGTTGTTCCGTCTAGACGGTGAACAGTGGCGGAAAATCGATTTCACGAGAAATCCCCTCGACAAAAGCTTTACTTCTGGAAGTATAAGTGTCTAGTTATTTCAAACTTACCAGATAAAAAAATAGAAAAAATAACGAGTTATATGGAGCTCAAAACGTAATCCTTCTATTTTCGATGTTTGTTTTTCATAACATACGTTTTATAAGAGTATGATCAAAACACAGTATATGATTTTATTTCAATGCAATTTTAAATTAATATTATATTTATCGATTGTTGCATGAACCATTGTTTACCATAAGTACTTGAATTAAAACTAAAATTGATTAATAATAATTTCATTTATTATCAACAAACAAGCTGCAAATCATAGTAATTACGGCATTGTCCATATATTATTATTATTATTATTATTATTATTATTATTATTATTAGCACCGCGTCTTACTACCCATTCGGGTTATACGCACTTACGCTAATCCCCACATTCACAAGATGTCTTGTCAGAGGTGAAGGAAGGGTTTGGTAATCAGATAAATCTGTGCCGGGACCGAGGATTGAGCCCCGACCGCCTGCACAGAAGTCTGACACCTTACCCCTAGACCACCAGGTCACCCATTTTTCCAGTTCTCAAGGTCATTCTTCACTAATAGTGTCAAACTATTGATGGACCTGTGAAATTGTCAGCTACGCATGAGCAACTAACAATGATTTAGTTTGAAATAAATCATCAGAAATATTTTCAAAAATATTCAAATTAAATAAACACACATCAGTGAACTAACCTTAAAAGAATTTCCACCAAAATAATAAGTAATGTATATAACTTTATTTGACATGTAGAACATACCATATTTGAATTTTTAAACAAAAAATTTAAGGCCATTTTAAAAATATTTATTATTTTCAAACACTAACGATTTGTAAGATACGTTTAAATGAATTTTTACCCTAAAACTAAGTATATAGTGATATATGGGAAGTCAAACACTCCATACATAGCTTTTTTTTATATATAAAACCATTTAAGGCCTTTTACTATATATTTCGAATTTTTTGGAATCACTCAATCGTCGGTATCATATTAAACAAAATCATTAGAGCTATTTAATTAAAATAAAACTAATCACGTATCTGTAGACTAGTCTTAATTTAAGGGTTAAAGTAAAAAAAAAAACCTCAAGGTATTGTTCTGTAACATTTAGAGATCAATTTTGGACAAAACTCATTAAATTGTTTTAGATCTGTGGCCAGAGACATAAAAACAGACAGAAAGACAAGATTTTGGGACGTAGATAATGGTAGAATCTACTATTTGATTTCTGACTGATATAAAACGTAAAATATTATTATTAATAGCACCGCGTCTTACTACCCGTTCGGGTTATACGCACTTACGCTAATGTTTAATGGTAGGGTGATTGTGAGATTAAAATGAAGGACCTACAGTTTAACGTGGAATCCGAACCACGGTGGAGGCCTGGCATTCCCCACATTCACAAAGATGTCTTGACAGAGGTGGAGGAAGGATTTGGCAATCAGATAAATCTGTGCCAGGACCGGGGATTGAACCCCGGCCGCCAGCACAGAAGTCTGACACCTTACCCCTAGACGAATATGTCACCTCATCTAATCTCGAAGCTGGAATATTCTCGAATACAATTCTTTCTTTGGATATATTTTTTACCAGGCACCGCGTATTATTATCCTTTTAGATTACACACTTATGTATTATTTATACTAATAGTTTTAGGGATTAGGAATATTATGTTTAGAAAAAGTGTACTCGCATTTGCGTTGAAGAAGAGTGGAAAAATATGTTGAAGAAAAAAAAAAAACCACAGTACACCCGAACGAGACTCGAACCTCGATCTTCCCTTTAAAGGCAGTCTACTCTACTGTGAGAGTAGCGTGTTAGACCACGTGACCACCGAAGCGTATTACAATTAGTTCAATACTACTCGTTTCAGTGGCCGCATGTTCTAACACGCTAGTATTGCAGTAGACTAGCCTGCCAAAGACGTGGAAATCAAGGTTCGAATCTCAGTCATGTACACTGAATGTGGTTTTTCCCAAAATTATTTTACATTCTTTCTCTACTCCACAACCCGCCTCGGTGGCGTAGTTGGCTAACGCGCTAGTCTTGTTGAGCTCAACTGCTGAGGACGGGGAGATCGAGGTTCGAATCTCGGTCGGTCGAACTGGGGGTGGTTATTCCTAAATGGTTTTCCACTCTCCCACCACGCAAATGCGTTTTCACTTCCTCTAATTCAACCTTCCCAATTCCTAATCCATTAGCATAATTAGTACTTAAAGCGTATAACCCGAACGGGTAGTAAAACGCGGTGTTAAATATTACTCTACTCCACCATGAAAATGTGGTGACACTTCCTCTAAATATAATCTTACAAAACTCTCAATGATTTATCATAATTAGTAGATAAGCGTGTAAACTGAACGGGTAGTAAGACACTGTCCTAAAATAAGTTAAATGTCTGAGAACAAAGTTTTGCTGGGTTGTTTATCAAGATCGAGGTAAGATTTCACATTAACCAAATATAATCTAATTGGTGATATTCATGATCAGCACGCCCTGTGGTACACTAGGTAACTCACTCTATCACTTTGCCCCATCTTAATTTGACCTTGAGAGAATGTTATCACGGCCCAGAGAGTAAGGCCGGTATTACACTATCAAAGATCTGTGATCAAAGAAAATGTGATGTAACTTTGACGACTCTTCAAAGATATTAATTGATCACAGAAATATTTTACAAATCTTTGATCAAATATTTTCGTTACAGAACATTCTCTAAGGTTTGATCAAAGAAAATGACACCTGAAAGATTATCCTGCACGTGCGAAGCAGTCTTAACATTTCTTAAGTGTGTATTTTTTCTTTTAATTAATATAGTGACTTAAGCTACCAAATATTTAAAAGTTTCACAGTTCATGAGTAAATATTATTGATAATATTCCGGATTTTCAGTTTGTAGTTCCTTTAGTAGGCAACTTAATCCCTCTTGAATTTTGTCTCCCAACCCAAGATAGAATCCACAACCATTATTATTATTATCATCATCATCATCATTATTATTATTATCATTATCATTATCATTATTATTATCATTATCATTATTATTATTATTATTATTATTAACACCACGTCTTACTATCCGTCCGGGTTATACGCACTTACGTTAATGTGTAATGGTAGGGTGACTGTGAGATGAAATGGAGGACCAACAGTTTAACGTGGAATCCGAACCACAGTGGAGGCCTGGTATTCCCCACATTCACAAGTTGTGATGACAATCGTTTAACAGGTTTTCTTTTCGTTCTAAGCATCAATTAGATTACCCCAATAGCACTCACACTCACTGCACTTGGAATTAAAACCATTGGAGTTCATTTTTTAAATAACATATATTGTAGCGACTGTGAAACAAATCTGATGTAGTGTAATAACACATCTTTGATAAAAGACGGCTTTAAATCTTTTATCATAGGTTTTGATCAAAGAAAAAATGTGATAGTGTAATACCGGCCTAACACATACCTGTATTTTCATTGGTCAGATGGTGGCCGAAGCAGTGCGTTTCCTGATTGGCGTTTAGTTGAGAACTTTCTCGTGTGGTGTGTTAAGACGGTGTTTGGTGACTAGTATTCATTAGGTACGTGTACGTGAAGTTATTGGTAAAGTTCCTCTGTGTTGATATATATATTAGGACTGCTTATTTCTACTAGTTCGTGTTATAAGTTTATAACTAATTACACTATATATATTAGGACCGCTTCTTTCTACTAGTTCGTGATATAAGTTTATAACTAATTACACTAATGGTTTTAGGGATTAGGGTGGTTTTATTTATAGGAAGTGTACCCACATTTGCGTGGAGAGAAAGTGGGATGCCATATGGAGGAATAACCCACCCTCAGTACACCCGACCAAGATTCGAACCTCGATCTCCCCTTCATCGGCAGTCTAGTCTACTGCGAGAGTAGCGCGTCATACCAGAGGTGATATTATATGGAAGAATTGTGTAAGGTGAGTTTGATATTTCTGTACAATTATATTAATTGGGGGGAGCTGGTTAATTGTCCCGGCGGGCCACGATAGCTGATTTTCTGGCTTAACAGAGTGATTTTGTCTTCCATAACTACTACATAATGCTACCCATCCATTATAAATGGTTGTTTTTACTACAATTTCATCAAAGGTTACAGTTAAAATGTATTATGATGTCCAGAATATATAGTTGTGAATATATGCGATTACGTCAAATGTAAAATCCGTCCCATTTGTTGTTATTGGTGTTGTTTATGAACAATTTATTAAGCTAAACTTATAATAAATATTTGTTTATTGAATACTGACAGTTACTAGATTTGTAATTGATACAATAAGTGGATGGACGATCACTATACAAAATTAAATAATTCAAAAATAGACTCTCAGCTATTGGCTTAAAAATTATTTACAAACCGTTTTGCTCACCAGTAGATGTTTTGTAAACTGAATCAATGGTGGAAATGGAATTAAACTTGGGTAATACTATAGATAAAATACATTTAGAGCGAGAGGACTGGTTTGGGGTTGGGACATCACCCCTTAACCACCGGAGACCGTGAAAATTTATGAATATTAAATACCTTTGAAGCTACTAGAAATCGTTTTATAGTAATTAAATTATTTAATTGGTCTTGCTTACGATGTATCGAAGAGATTGTGTTATTTTTGTCCCTTTTTGTTTTGTGTAAAACATTAAACCTTTTTAATATCACGCTTAAGTAATAAGCCTGCTCTTTATGTAGCTTATACATTTGAAACATCTTAGTCTCTAAATGTTTAGTTATTTTTCATATGATTACCAGTTTGTTCTACCTGATTTGTTGGCCCCACGGTTACAATAGACTGAACTGCCAATGAGAGGAAGATCAGTATTCGAATCTTGGTCGATTATACTGTGGCTATTTTTCAATATATCTCCACGCAAATGTGGGTACACTTCATATTAATTCCATCTTCCTTGTCCCTAACACGTTAGCGGAGTTTTTACATTAGCGTATAACCTGAATTGACAGTAAGAAGCGGTGCTAAAGAAAATTAATAATTAATTTACTAAATTCTCAAACTTGTATGTGTAAGTAAAATCATTGATCCATTTTATTTCCTATAAAGAACATTTAAAAGATTCATTTTGGATAAAAAATTTGGAATTGTATTCGAATCTAAAAATAATAATTAAAACTCAGAATTTATAATTCGTATGACTGAAATTTCGTGTTGGCTTAGAGAAAGTGGGGTACTGATTTGATTTGAATCTTTAAAAAAATCAAGTCACAATTTTGATATCTTATGGTTGAAGTTTCACTTACGTTGGGAGGAAGTAGGAAAAGGGGGATGGGGAATGGTTAAGGGTGCAGCGTTGCCAACTGTACCGACAGGACACCTTTTATTTTCTGCACCGTCACTATAGTAGTCTGGTTTATAAGCATTTTAATTACATTATTGGGTTAAGAATTCGGATAGTATAATTCAGTTGAAATGTACAGGCGTTTGTTTAGAGGAAGAATTGATAATCATTAAGTTAACAAACCCACCTGAACTACAATTATCAAAGATTCGAAACCAAGACTTGACGTCATCAGAGAAATAGATTATACGAGCTTGATATTCTATTATTATTATTATTATTAGCTCTGCGTCTTACTACCAGTTCAGATTATACGCACTTACGATAATGTGTAAAAATAATGGTGATTGTGAGATGAAATACAAGACCTACAGTTTAATGTGGGATCCGAACCACGGTGGAGGCCTAGTATTCAACACATTCACAAGCTGTGATTAATACACGTCTTGTCAGAGGTTAAGGAAGGGTTTGGTAATCAGATAAATCTGTGCCGGGACCGAGGATTAAACCCTGTACCCCCAGCACAGAAGTCTGACACCTTACCCCTAGACCACCAGGTCACCCTATATATTATATCAATGTGACTACCATTGTAGATTGGAATTTAGTAAAATTATTTCATACGTTTACTTCGCGTGAATGCGGGAATAGTTTTATTGGATTCTACCTTCCCTAAGGCTGTATTAAATAATCATATTTTTGTTACTAAAGTTCGATGATGTATTTTTGATAATCTATCAAAAATCCTTGGATAACAAATCTACCAATCCCAGGCCGCCACCGTGGTTCGGATTCCACGTTAAACTGTAGGTCCTTCATTTCATCTAACAATCACCCTACCATTACACATTAGCGTAACACATTAGCGTAAGTACGTATAACCCGAACGGGTAGTAAGACGCGGTGCTAATAATAATAATAATAATAATAATAATAATAATAATAACAACAACAAATCTACCTTAAAGAAGACGCTCAGCGCAGGCATCAAACCTGAGTCCCAATCTCTTATTCAGTGATAGTTTAAGTTTTAAGTAATCACCCTCTCATGTTGGAACAGACTTCAGATGACTGGATGATCGGGTTTCAAATCCCGATAAGCTGTTATGAGAGCGGTTTTCCACTCTCCTTATAAACAAACACGGATACACTTCCTATAAAAGCAACCCTATTCATCCCGAACTCATTAGTGTTATATGTAGGCCTACGTATGCGTTTCACTTTACTATTAGGTGTTCTCTCTTACGACAGGTCCATTCCTTTTGTAAGTGATCTTGGACCACCAATGCCCCCTGTTCCCTGTCTCCTCCTTCAATTCCCAGAATTCTCTTTTTTTTCTTAAAATCATTCAATATTTGAATCCTCCTCCTTAAGTTCCTCTTTCCTCAACCTTTTCTTTTATGACGTAGACAGGTATTAAAACGTTTTGCTAGAAAAAAATTTGAATAAAAAATTATATACCCTGCCTCTTCTTAAAATCCAATTAGTTTTTAAATCAACTTATTAAGGACTAAATAATCACACTAATATGGTCAAACACTGATTAATAATAAGAAAAAATTCGTATGGTAAACAATTTAATATTTGAACAACTGCAATCTCCTTAGTAGTCAATTTAATATAACCAACATTATTTGATATCTTACAAACTTGAATACGTACAACCCAAATCTTTACTCTTTAAATATATTAAAGTGCAACTCCAACCGACATATAAACTATATAAAATCTATGTGACAATGATTACCGCATCCATAAGGCAAAACAAACGAATAATTAATCAGTAGTTTCAGTAAAAATGACCGCAATCCAAACAAAATCAATTAGATAAGATGTGTAGAATAATATACAGAGTTACTGAAACGTAACGAATAAAGAGCATTGCCGTTCACCGCGTAGCATAAATTAAATTAAAGAAACGGTTACAGAAACATAATAAAAAATTAACTTTAATTTTAGCCAAAGAGTTTAGTGGTTCACTGAGCTGTACCATTAGAAACTGTTTATTTGAATTGTTCTGCCCCTCCTAAGTAAGCCTTAGTCCACTCCTTTAATTTTAATTAGCAAACGATAGTATACTTTTTTTAAATAATCTTTGTTTTTCCGTGCATTTATTTTTAGGATTTTATTAGTCAATAGTGTCGGTAGCTAGGGGATTTTGGTATCGGAAAATATGGTTTTGAGTAGTAATTTTATCAGAAAATACTGAAAATAAACATTTTAAATACTTTTTTCTATTAGCTCAGGACATTTTTAATACTCTTATTTCATTAAAATTTGACTCAATTTATATATTACGTTAGCCATCTTGGATTTCTAAAGCTTAGAATTTTTCAAATTTCAGATCTTTCTCATAAATATGACACTATTCATAGCGTCCATACCAAATCTAGGCACAGTAGGACTCAATTGGTACGTTTAGTTATCATTTTAGATACATTTCAAAATATTCAATTGTTGGACATTTTTTTTGGTAAGAATAGCATGCTACCCAGCGTTCAAACAAAATTTATGCTGTATGTATAATAGTTTTAGGGATGAGGAAGGTTATATTTAGGGGAAGTGCAATTGAATTTGCATAGAGGACCAGTGGGAAACCTTTTTGGAGAACCCATCCTCAGGACACCTAACCAAAATTTTAACCTCGATATAATCATCAGCAGTCTTTTATACTGCAAGAGTAGCACCTTAAACCATGTGGCCACTTAAGTGGGTATCGGCAAACTCTTGCCATTTTTTTTCTCTTATAAATATATACGATTTTAATAATAAAATGAAACACTTTTTAGATAAGAATTTTGAATACAATAAATAAATAAATAAATATATATATATATATATATATATATATAATTTTTAAATTCACAAATAAGCTAACAATGTACTAAATTCAAAAGATTAAGTACATACATTTTCCTATTTATACTTTAAACCCTGACTATATTTCCACTTTAATCAAAACTGTTATGTTAATTTTTGAAAAATTTCGATTGTTTATAAGCGAGTCCTCATTTTAGTTCTAAAACCAAAATCTTCGAGCTATAACCATATATCATTTAATTATAAAGTTTTAACGAAATTGATCAAACTGTTTTAGTTGTATCACAAGCTTAGACAGATATTACGATGGACAGAATTGTAAAACTCAATTTTTGTTCTTGGGTGTATGGGTTAGGAGGGGGGGGGGGGGGGCCAAAAAACAC
>CABFVZ010000762.1:262278-278709 GCA_902151445.1 Timema monikensis
CCCCCCCCCCCTTCTCCCAAACCCCCATCAACCCTATCTCCCTTTCTTTTAGACTTCATGGCCCCAACTCCCCGGTTTCAAAGTTCCTTAGCTCTCCAATCCAGTGTACCCCACACCCCAACCCTCTTATTCACATTTGGTTCCAATACCAGATTCAAGATGTGATTTGTTCACTCTGAAGAAGAGAGAGAACTAAAGAAAGAAAGAAAGAGAAAGCGGGAAATTGGGGCCTCACCCATCTTGTTATCTCTCTTTGTTAAACATATCTACCACTGACTCACACACCCTTTTACCCAACCCTTTTTACCCATCGATCCACGAACAAAGAGGGTTTCCTTTTTTATTTTATTTTTTTGTACTCTCCTGTTTTTTTTTTATATGCACCCACCACCGTTTTTGGAATGTCTTCAAAGACACAATCGTAGAAGTGAGCTTATTTCCTGAAACAGCCATTACACTTGATTCTTGAACTTGAATAGATAGTGCATGGACTTAAAAAAAACAAGAGTCGTAACTTTATAACAACTAAAAAACGATTATTATTATTATTAGGTCTTGATTTTAATTGGGTGCCCTTAAAGTAAGAATGTAGGGGACGCGAGAAAAGGCCAGTGGTTTTTGCAGGGTTTTTTTAACAAAAAAAATTGTGTTGGCCAAAATCAATAAAATATTGTTCCAGTAGAGACGTGAATTTAATTCTCTTCACATGATAATATAAACAATTGTTTAATATCTGTCATGAGCATAGCGGAATTAGACGAGAAACATTTAAATGAAGAGGTAAAGTTGTCATTAAATTCTAGAACTCCTTCGACAGATATTCAAGAACTGTTGATATCACCATGTGAAGAAGATTAAACTCTGTTTCTACTAGAGAACTATTTGATCTATATTGACCAAAATTGTTTTGATATAAAAACTGCAAAATAATTGCTCTTTTCTCGTTTTCTCTATACTCCTAATTTAAAACTTACTGTAATTCACAAGCTCACTGAAAATTAAGGTTACAATCTGTTCAAGTGTTGCAAAAATTCAAACGCTAGCAGAACTGTATGTTGATCAATGATGCTTTGCATCACAAGCTTAAACTGATGGCTATAAACATATTTTATTTTCTGACGGATACACCCTTTTTTTTTTTACACCACGTCTTACTAACCGTTCGCTTATGTACCAAGTACTCTCGTGGTTTTAGAGATAAGGAAGGTTATATTTATATTAAGTGTATCAGCATTTGCTTAAAGGGAAAATTGAGTCATTTTGTATAACCCGACCTATATCCGAAACTCTATCTCCCTACTGTATTATTATTATTATTATTATTATTACTAGCACCGCGTCTTACTACCCGTTCGGGTTATACGCACTTACTCTAATGTGTAATGGTAGGATGATTGTGAGATGAAATGGAGGACCTACAGTTTAACGTGGGATCCGAACCATGGTGGAGGTCTGGCATTCCACACATTCACAAGTTGTGATTAATATACGTCTTGTCAGAGGGTGAAGGAAGGGTTTGGCAATAAGATAAATTTGTGCCGGGACCGAAGATTGAACCCCGGCCACCAGCAGAGAAGTCTGACACCTTACCCCTAGACCGCCAGGTCACCTCCCTACTGTAGGAAGTTAATATACTCAAAGAGTAACTCGTTAAGCCATGCGGCCACAGAAATGGGTTTTGTAATTATTGTATCATAAAAAAAGATACACAGAACGAGAATTAAAAAAAAATATTTTTTCACATAACTCATTTTAAATCACAACTACAAAAGATTAAGCTGTCTTCTTGTAATACGACTTGTAGGATCACGCGCGTATCAAGTTTGTAAGTCTAAGCACATGTGCACTGTTGGTATGCTAGTTTTAGGCATATGCGCACTGAATGAGGTTTTTATACACATGTCCACAGATTAAGACTGTGGTTATAGGCACATGTGCAATGATTCAGTCTGTGACTATAGAAGCAAAAACAGATTAATACAATTGGTTTACGAGAGTGAGTACTTTTTGAGACGGTTTGTTTAGGTGAATGAACTCTGGCTGAGAAAGTTGGTTTAGGCTCATTTGAACACTTTTTTTGAGACAGATAGTTTTAAAATTTGATTGTCTAATCCATGTATATTGTTTATACAAGCGTTGTAAACACTGAAATTATTTTACTAGAGCAAAGTAACCTATGAAGTTCACGCACGATGTGATAGGCTTATAAATCATCACATGACCACGTCTTAGTTCTGATCGTGCTTTAGGAGAACTTGAGTCCACTGATATGAGCAGCTCATTCATCTAAATCGATAGTTCATTTGCTATAGCTATTTGAGACCTAAAAAATACAGAAATATACTTTTGTTTCTAGCCTTTTCGGGTCAAATTAAGGACTTTAATTACTATATTAAAACACAAACAAAAGTGCAGCAATCATAACGGTTAGTAAGCACCGTAATCTTTGCTTCACCTCATTTTATACACGTCAGGGCCAAATGCAATTAATTACGTATGAGGTACATTAAGAATGAGGAGCGTAACATCTAGGATAGAATTTCCTAAATTTCCTCATTTCGGTTTCATGTCCTAGCCCCTACCAGATAATAATAAAATAAATGTTACGCTGCATCTGACTCTTTCTCTTCTTTGTCTTGATTATACTTCAAAATACATATGCTTAAGAAAATAATATATACTGTTGAAGAAACATAATGGAAAAAATATCTATATATTATTTCACCAAAGAACATACATATATTAATAGAAAAAAAGTAACATATTCTTAGTTTCTGTGCATCAGCCACTCCTCATTTGCCCAACTTGTTTTTAAAAATATTTATTCGACTCTCTCTTTCGTATTTACTTTGTAATTATGAACCCGAAAGTTCATTACCACACTTATAAAAGTACATCACCTATTCTTATTTTGAGATATCTCTATCAAGACAATCTCATTAGAACTTATCCCTATCTTGAGATAATTCTATCCAGTCCACATTATTAGGCCTACACCCTATATCTATAATGAGTTAGTTCACTCTAGTCCACCTCATTACACCCTAGCCCTATCATGATCTAGTTCTATCCAGTCCACCTCATTACACCATATCTCTATCTTGAACTAGTTCTATCCAGTCTACCTCATTACACCCTATCCCGAACTTTAGCTGGTTATATCTAGTCTTCCTCATTTTACCCTATCCCTATATTAAGCTATTTCTATCCAGTCCACCTCATTACATCCTATGTATTTCATGAGATAGCTTTCTCCACTCAACCTCATTACACCCTATTTTCTTTCAGGACTATTCTTATGTCATCCTTCCATCTACACCTTGGTATTCAGAACGTTCTCTTCCCATTGAGTTAGCCAGGCGGTACCTTGAACATGGTTTTATATTCTCCCACTTGCGCTGCATATCCTGTCCATCGTAATCTACGAGACTCGATTATTCTAACAATCTCTTGTAATGAGTATAGGGTACGTAATATATCGGTATGTAACCTCTTACACTGCCCAGTAGCCTCATCTCTTTTTGGACAAAATGTCTTCCTAAGTACCTTGTTTCCAAACTCATATTGAATAAGTATTGAACAGTAATAAAGGTTTGGTATATATATATATAGTACAAATCTTACGACAAAACGATAGTTGCGGGTACCGCCAGTAACCCTAAAATCGGTTAACATTCCATGTAATGGAATATTATATAAGATTACTACTGACAAGTAGTAATATTTCATAAATCTATACGTTACTCATATTTCCTCCACGACAATATGTAACTTTCATGCCGTATGGGCTATATTCCTTTCTCATGACAATACATTATTTCCCTGCCACGCAGACTATAGATTACAAACATTCCTTTTAAAGAAAAATTCCACGCCATATAGGCTATAAAATTACTACCTTTTCTGTATCGTGATAATACAAGATTTTCCTGCCATGTAGTCTATAGGTTAATAAAATTTCCTTCACAGCAATGCAAAACTATAATACCTGATGGGCTAGAAGTTAATACAATTACTTTCATGACAACTCTAAACTTCCACGCCAGATAAGCAAAAAGTTACTAATATTTCTTTGACAACAATGATAAACTTTCATGCCAGATAGGCAAGGAGTTAATATTTCTTTGACAACAATGTAAAATTTCATGCCAGATAGGCAATAAGTTACTAATATTTACTAATATTTCTAGCCGTATGGGCTATAAGTTTCTAATCTCTTAAAAACCGTGACTTAAAAAAGACAATCATTAAATCACGCGAACTCTGAGGGGGCTTCTTGTTGAAGAATAGCTAAATAGAAGATAAAAATTATTTACCACAATGTATCCTAAAGATTATAGTATCCCTACATAAATATCTTTCAAGTTGTAAAGTTTTATTAAATTTAAACATTAATTCGCCAAACAGAATTTCTATATACATTAGCCGAAAATAAGTTTTGTACCTTAAAAACCATCCTGGACACCTACGTGCGTCAGAGGACAAGATCCTGTCAAGAGTGTCCGTACATTTTGGACTACACCATTCTATACGCTTATACTAGCTCTGAAAGGGGGAAGAGGGGCAGACAAAATAACGGCGAACACAGAACAAATGAAGAGAGGGAAGGGATAGATAGATGTTGGGGGAACACCGTAGACGATAGTAGATTGTTCTAGACCAGAAGTTTCAACACATCACAATCTTGCGCATGCGCGCCGCACTTTTCCCACCACGCCTCGTGATAATGCACTGTCCAGTCTTGCATGATATTTACTCTTCTAGTTGGTCGGTCGAATTCATAGTGGTATGTTGTTGTTTTTGTGCGGCGAGAACTTTAGTGAGTTGAAACAGTTGAATGGGGACAAGGTGAGTTTACTAGTTTTCCTTCTAACAGTGTCCAGTCTTGTTCTTATTCGTTTACTTTTGTAACTTATTTCCAATAAACGCTACACTGAAAACCATTTGTGGTAGGGCATGACATAGTTGCCGTTCGAAAAATCAAGATGTAACGGTTTTGATGGCACTTGTTCCCCGTCCACGTACAACGAGAAATGGTTCTTGCCGTAGATTTGGAAATTGAACTGGTTCTTGTTGGCGTCTCCATTGAACGCAGCGTTTGATACAAATCCCACAATGCATCGTTTGGAAAACTGACCAGTGTTATACCTTGAACTCCCGTAGGAATATTGAGTGTTTTTGCTTTCACCCGGGTAATGGAATACTTTGCGGGACTAACGTTTAATACTTTGGCATGTGCCAGCACTATAGAAGGTGCTACTTTGACACGTTGCACTAGAAGACAGGCTTCAAAGATGTGAACCTTAATGTTTGGGATTCCAGGGGCTGCCATAACACTTAAACCTATCTCTGGAACGGACAGACTTGACTGAGTTCGATGCCGTTCAAAATGTATTTCTCTTGGTTAAACACATCACCGTGTAAAAAGCCCAAATGAGCCATCTTCTTTCTTTTTGTAGTGAGACTACGCCAAGTCTCAAATCCCTTGTTTTTAGCGTTAATCCCTTCAAAGGTTCTGGGGCTGTCTGCGAACTACAGACCACAAGCCTTATGTGTTCTTTTGAATTCACTGTTGCAATTGAACAGCGTCTCAATGTACGATCTATAAGCAAACGTGTTGCTGGGCGATGAGACTAGTTTTTGGTTAAAAAACACATCCACCTCTGTGAATATTGAATGCAACCAGTTGTTGACGGGACTGATTTGATCCACCTCGTTGAAAGTGCCCCCGTCGAGATTCGTTATAGCCACTCTGAGATAGAGCATGGTCTGTGACGACACACTTTGTAGACTGAGCTGGACATCAGTGTGTTGATATTCTGCTCTGCCTTGCGTTTCAAGTTTTTTCCAGCATCACCGACATGTCTTTGAAAAGACGACGCTGATTGTCGATGTCAGAGAGCACGTCGTATGAAGCGCCTGTTTTCCAATGGCTTTAGAGCCGCTTCTCAGCAACGGTACGACGCTCTTGAACAAGATACTGAAAAAATATATTCCATGCCCGGGTTGAAAGGGAATGCCATGTTAAATCTAAAATATTCCTTGCCTGATTTAAGTACTATCTTTGGTATGGACAATTCATGTAGAGCAGTGTTGAAAATTAAGTTTCATGCACACTTTTTTAAACTCTAATGGCACAGACTCACCAGTGTATATTATTATATTGATTTCCAAGATTTCAATTTCCCTTCTAAGAATGGGCACGTAGTGCGATGGAGTATAGATGACTGTCTTATGTATGCTATAGTCAGTTGGTGTTGTTGAAACCAATGATACGTTAAAGTGGTGCCAAGCTTAATTTACATTGTATTGGCTGAGGTATGACACTTATTAATCGACGGTGGTAACAATAATCTTGGTTGTAATCCTCAACATAAATTTAAATACAGCAGAGAATCGATAATTCAGTCTAATTGTGGATCGACCTAGTCCTTATTAAATACAGTCGTTTTATATAAAAAATAAGCATAGACGGGATACTTACGAAAACTCATTGTTAAAATTTTAACTTGATTTAAGCAAAGAACTTGAATGATTTTTTCTTGATAAATTTCACAAACTTGAAGGAATATAACGAAGCAAAAATCTAACTTAGAATTAAATTTTCCAATTTTTTTTTTTTGTGAACAAGGGTTGAGGGGTGTTTTTTTTGACGACCATGTTTCTGACATTGATACCACTGTGGTTATTTTTATAAATAATTTTTTCTTGGTGATTCGAACTATCACGATCTAGATTTTTGACGTCAAAATTATCTACGCTCTATTGTATTTTAATATGTTAGAGAAAACTGACAATGTGTCTCAACATTTTTTTCTGTGCTTCCGCATAGATTAAGTTCGCTAATAAAAATAGGAATGAGGAAGAGCGAATATTAGTGTTTTTGTACTCGCATTTGCGTGGAGTGAGACTGGACAGATATTAAAGGGGAAGAAATCTCACTTTTTTCGTTTTAAACACAAACTAAGATCATCTACAGACTTACACGACATTAACACGTTTTACCATGTGACCTTCGATGTAGGTTGATATTTATATCTTTTTAACACCCCGTCATACTACTTGTTCGGGTTGTATGCCAATATACTATTATTATTATTATTATTAGCACCGCGTCTTACTACCCGTTCGGGTTATACGCACTTACGCTAATGTGTAATGGTAGGGTAGATTGTGAGATGAAATGAGGGACCTACAGTTTAACGTGGGATCCAAACCACGGTGGTGGCCTGGCATTCCCCACGCCAATATACTAATTAAATTAATGTGTTTAGGAGCTGGGAAAATTTTAATTTAGAGGAAGTGCACTCGAGTTTGCGTGAAAGAAGGGTGGAAAACTATTTAAGAAATACCATCATCAGTGAATCCAATCGGGGTCGAGCCCCGATCTCCTTATTTTTGATAAACTAGTCCAAAACTAGACTATCACGTTAGACGATGTAGCCACAAAGCTATTTAATATTGATTTATTAAAATACAGCACGATGTATCGTCCAGCACGAAGCATCGTCATTAATTATATACCGTTGTAAAAAGTTATTAGTATTTCGAGAAACATTCACGAGTATAAAATCAGTGTTGTACAAACACTGTTCTTTATTTTAATTAATATTTTAGAGATTATCTGTAATGCAAACTATGAGTGAAATAAAAAGATAAATATGAATATAAGGTACAATAATTAAATTCCATTTTCTAGTTAATATGGAGGTTAATAGTAAAACATGTTGAACTGGGATAGAGAATAATACCATTGGTAATAACCATGTTGGTTACGTGAGTAATGTAGGTACGAAAATTTTGCGGGCGGTACATCATTAAATTGAAATAAGAATACATAAATATCAATAACACTATTAAAAATAATGACCATAAGGCTTGCAGTTCCCGAACTCCACAACCCTTCGTGGAACTACCGTCCGGAAAAACCCCTTCTTCACCGGTTCTTCAACCGGTTCTTCAACCGGCGCTTGGGGGGAAGAAGAGGGTGTACGCTGGCACATAAGGCTCACGGTTTGTTAGATCCCTTGGCCGGAGTGGAGTTACCTTCTAAGATATTTGAATACTCGGCGCTTTAAATCGTAATGGTAGTGTCTACCCATGATGTGCAAGCAGCAGGGCAGCATTATGTGCTGAAACAAATATAAATATTCCGATATAACTGACATAAAATATTTGCTGTACATTCCGAAATTTTAGTAATAGTGATTTTCAATAAGCTCTACCAACCATATTTTATTATATTTAATTTATGGTCCATGTCTCGGCGAAAAGGTTTTGGTCCCGATGATTATCAGTGGTTGCACTGCTAGGGGACTCGGAGACTATGAACAGTGTATCAGGAGGCCCTTCGGGGGGGTTATTCGGAGGTTTAGTTGGATAACAAATTTTAGAATGGCTATTTGGATGGGTAGGTTTTCCACAATGTCCATCTTGAAACCTTTTGAAAAGGATTATAAAAGTTTTACGAAATTACTAATTGGTGTTAGTTGATGACCGGATAGTTTTAAACGTTTGGCGAATTTGGATTTGCATCTATTGTATTTAAAATCACTAAAGTTTTCAGCATATCTAATTAAAAAATTCTTCTGGTTTATCTAATCTATACGTTCTTACATTTACATGTCGATATTTAGATAACAATTTTGGTATATTAATTTTTAGAGCCGAGATTATATTATGGACATTGCGGAAAACCTACACATCCAAACAGCCATTCTGAACAGTAAAAAAAATTTTTGCCAACTAATTATAAATACCAATCGTTTATTAACCCAATTAGTTTGACGTACTGAGATAATTTTCTAAAAAGTTATCACTACTTCAACAATTCTAGCTCTTCCTCCATCACTATTAAAACCTATTAGATTCATAATCAAGAGGATTAATACCGTAGATTCATATGCTTAATCTTAATTCAATTCCACATTTTTTGATAAAATCTATCTATATTTATTTACTCATAATAAAAATTACACATGCTATACTAGCAACACTTTCTCATTTATCAATGATTTTATTTTATTTATTCTATCGGTAGCTTACCACTTATTGGTGATTATCCCACAAAAATTTTCAAATATTATAATAATTCAAAATTTCACAAACCTTCCGGCAATATGTATTTTAGATAAATCATCGTCATCATAAATAAGGTAATTACAAGTTTGTTAATTTATGTGACTATTTATTTAATATTTAGTACATTATTTTCTAATTTGTCTTTACTATTTACATATCTAAAGTTTAGCTTTATTAAATTTAAGGTTTTATTAACATTTGGACAATATTTAACAATATATTGGTTTTCCTCAGACCTGGAAGATCAAAGCACTGAATCATGTCGTTATAGAATACTAAAGATCAAATAAGGTGTAGGGAATAAAATAAATAAATAGTACGTAACTCCGCAAGTACTTTCCCGCTCTATTGTTTATAAATGTAGATATTTACTCTAAATTCGAAATATACACTAGCAAACTCGAGAACAGATTGCACTATCATAAACATTAATTCATGGTTTTAAATTTCCTAATTTTATTTTTAAAGAATTAACGTCTTCATTTGTATAATTGGACCAAAAAAATGTATCTATATTGTGTCCCCGAAGGCCAAAATTTCGTACTAAAATTTTGATTTATGTTAAACATTTTCTTCATTTTGCTAGGGGATGCACATCTTATGGTTATCGCATTGTTATTCAATTTATCTATACTTATAAAATAACATGTCCTGATTGATTGACTGACTGACTGACCGATTCATCATCGCCGAGCGCAAACTATCAAGGCTACAAGCATGAAATTCGGACTGTATATTCATTTTGTTATGTAGGCACCCACTAAGAAAGGATTTTAGAAAATTCCACCCCAAAGGGGTCAAAATAGGGGATGATAATATGTATGAAAGTCCGTCATTTTGAAAGTTACATAAACAAAATTTTGTATTTCGGTTATTGACGTAAAACAAATAAATACGTGTTTCAGGAATTTTGGAAATTTTATTTAATAAGGGATGAAAAAGGGGGTGAAAGTTTGTATCGGACTTGCATTATTTTTGATCTGAGGTCAAGTTATGGTCATCAACGTAACGTAATATTTTAAATTAATCTGTAAATACATATGTATATTTTCGTATTTGTATATAATCAACTTCCACGCGAGCAAAGCCGCGGGCAACAGCTATCTAGTCTTTAATAAATTTTGACCAATAAAATAGGCAATTATTGACTATTTAGTCTAAAATGATAGAGATATAATCGTAATAGCCGATCTTGAGAAAATGAATTTCTCTTTTCATCATCTAGAGAAATGCTATTAATTTTAGGGTTAGATAGACAGACAGACAGACGGCTTTGCAAAATCCACTATTTTGGATTCGGGGGGTCATGAAACGTCGACATCCATCCACATCTTGGGCTAGATTCTTTTTACGATCGTAATACTTTACCTTTACTGTTCTAAAAGTTAAACAATGTGTATATTTGCGTATAGCTTGAAAGTTATTTCTTTTATAAAAATACATTTCGAATGAAATAGTTGCATTTTAAATAGCTTTACATATTTGCAACCATAAGTAATTTTATATCTCAAATAGTTTTGGAAATATGTGATGTAAAACTAAAATTTACGCATCAGACAAGAACCCTTAGTCATTTTACCGAAATATAAAGAGTAGCCATTTTGTTTAGAATATTTATAAATGTTTTGAAATGAAATTTAATCAAAATCATTTGTTTCGAGAAAATAAGACTTTTTCTCTTGTTGCCCTTCAGTATACTACCCTTAATTTTAGGGCTAGATATCCCATTCCAAAAATCCCTCGGGGAAACCCTATGGAAAATCTAGATACAAAGTTTTAGTCTGGTCGGTAAAATACTTTAGGCTCTAGTCGGAGGTACTAACAGAAATATAGAAATTCAAAAATAACTTTTTCGTATTTTTGGGGAGGGGTTGGGGGAGGGTTGGGGGAGGGGGGGGGAGAGGGAGGTTATGAAACACCAAGATTCTTCAAATTCGAGTTAAATTTTTTGGACGATCACAATATTTTCTTTGTGACCTACCCCAAATATTATCCCAACACAAATAACACAGAGGTAAGCACAAGAGAGTTATAAATTTATTTATGAAAAACATAGTACAACTCAATGAGGGAGCGGCGCTTAAGAGTAATAGCATTAAAGATAAGCCTGAAGGGCTATAAGGCACAATGGACACCGCCAGAGCCTGAAGGGCACAACAACAATAACCACATCAGGTGGCTCCTTATACATTAGAAGGTCCCAAAATTGTTCATCAGATAATAGCATAAAGATCTAATAATTGGTCTCCTGATACACAAAAACAAATATTAAATGTCTACCAACAGCATGGGCAGAGAGCCAACACCTGTTCAAGGCCCGAAACATTTAGTGAGTCAAGGGCTCCAGTCTCTAACCTAAATGAAGACACCGACATTAATCTAATATTTGACATAATATAAAGTCCAACATTAGTAAGAAAACCTAATCTATTTAATAACAATCAGGATGCCTACAGTAGATATAAGCACTGGCCGGCTCGCGGCCCCACATTTACCCAACCTTGGTAGAAAACAAGGCAGTAAATATAAACTAATTGCAAACATTAAAGATACCAAAATATTAATGGAGACCAACGATTCTTCTAGTATAAGATCGCCTTAAGGGCTGACGTAACAGATCGTTGCCATAAAATATAAATGGAATTTTAAAAGATAGAAATTTACAGCCAAAATAAATTTAGAGAATAGCGTCCAGCCTGTATAAAAAAGGCTATTTACCTTGAAAGCCCAGAGTGATATGTGTGTCCCTACTCTGGGCTCCAACCATTATATACACTGTGAAAATCATGCGTTCTCAGCGCGCGGAGTGAAAGGGGGAGGGATGTTCGAGAAGAATCTCGAGGCCTGTGGGCATTGGTCACTCGCACAAATATAGTCCATGGAAGTTTCTCTGCATGCGCGCGCAGCTCGCTTGTCTCTTGTTCTCTCAGGTGAAGAAGAGGGGGGAGCTCTTTCGACACGGCCAGCGGCGAGCCTCGAACTTCGGTTCAGTTGAACGCGGATTATGTGGTGAAGTGCATCTCGGTTTATTATGGACGAGTTGGAACAAGTCAACTGGGGCTGGTTTGGTGAGTGTTAAGACGACTTCTTGACCATGTTGTAACAAGGTTACATATCTACCTGTAATACAGTGAGAAAGTAAAAATACGATTTAACTTATTTTTATAGATTGGTCATAATTATATATTTCTCAAATTCAAATCTTAAATTTTCTTCAAATCTATGTACAAATTTTGTTAGGGTGAAAATATATAAAGTTGAATTTTAAAAACAGCGTTGTAGAGGCTTGGTGCCACTTACAAATGATATTTTGTTTGTCTTGTCTGTAACAACATATATAACATAAATAACACTTTTAATGTAAATTAGTTAATATATTATTACATCTTGTCCTTTTACTTTATTATTATTGGTATCAAGGGGTTTTTGGAATTGTATATCTAACCCTGGAATTAATGATAATTTACCGAAATTCAAAAAGAGTAAAAATTGATTTGATCAAAATCGGCTCTAACAATTTTGATTAGATTTAATTTCTAAATATTTATAAATATTCCAAACAAAATGGCTTATCTCAATTTATGGGAAAATGACCTTAATGGTTCCGGTCTGATGCGTATATGCTTTTTTTTATCCTATCCCCGTAACTCTTTGAGATATGAAATTACTTATCATTGTAAATATGTAGGGCTATTAATGATACAAATATTTTATTTTAGTAATATTTTTACAAAAGCCATCGACTGTCAAACTAAGCTCATATATATATATATATATATATATATGATTTTTGCAATGCCATCGGTCTTTGTGTCTGTTTAACCCTAAAATTAATAATAAATTAATAAAAAGCAAAAAGCGACATTTTCTCTTTTCTCAAAATAGGCTCTAACGATTTTACTTACAGCTCGCATCTATACGTTGATTAGGATTATAAATAAATTGCTATTTTCATGTTCCCATAAAAATGATTTGTAGGGTACTTAACAGAAGCAGAAATTTCCATATCTCCTTAACTATTTGAGATACTAAACATCTTTTCATTGCAAAATTGTAATACTATTAAAAATAAACAACTTTTATTTGAAATTACTATAGTATAAAGCTAAATGGTGACTCACTCATTGACATTAATGTTTACCCACTTCCAGATGAGAGATAAACTTTAAATTAATCAAACTTAAAGCATATAGCCTGTAACTGACAGGAAAATTCCAAATCCTAAAAATTTTAATTTTTAACCCTCAAAAATATTCAAAATATTTAGTAACTTTTAAGTCGCTACGGACCTTTCTTTGGAAGACTCATGGCTAAACGCCAAGGCCTATCAAAAAACGGTTTGACCAGAGTTAGATATTTTTTATTTAAGATAAATTTTGCACATTTTCCACACAGTTTTAAACTTTCTGCCACACTTAGAGAACATCTAGAATCATACAATTATAAAAATAAATCGACATTCTAAACAACGCTGGAACTACATTAGCTTATACTTACTGAGGGTTTAGGGGCGGAGACCACAACGAGAAAAGCGAGTATATTTTTATAAAACCAACCGTTTCTAAGATATTGTCAAATATATTAATACAATTTCATGAGCTTTAGTTGTAAAGAGATACTACTCAAGTTTTAACACACTTTTTTAGAGAGATTGTAAAATTATTATGTTCTTTCCTTCAACATCTTAGGGTAGATTTTTGTACAATGATCAGGCTCCTATCAATTTAGACTCAATAGCCAATATTTACCTTTTTTATCTGTCAAAATTCAAAAATGAGGAATTTAATAGTAGTGCATTAACAATAAGTTGTGCAACCCCTAAGAAAATTTCAAAAATTTTACACCGGCAATTGACATTTTAATACAATCCTTGGGGACTCGATATCCATATTTACTTTCTTGCTATATTACAGGTAGAGAAAGTATTTTGATCGAGACAAAACTAAATTAGAGATTTTGATGATTCTTGACGTTTCATGAAACCCCAAATCCGAAAAAGTCGTTTTTGAATTAGCATCCATCTGTCGGTCTGTACCTTCGACTAAGGCCTAAAATATTTTACCAATTGGGCTAAAACTTACTATCTGAGGTTTTCATAAGGTTACCCCGAGGGATATTTGGAATTTTATATGTAACCCTAAAATCAAGGGTGGTTTACTGAAAGGCAATAAGAGAAAAAGTCGATTTTTTTCTAAATCGGCTCTAACGATTTTGATTAAATTTATTTAAAAAAAAATGGCTACTCTCAATATTTCGGCAAAATGACTAAGGACTCCGGACTGATGCCTACATTCTCATTTTTTTAAATCATATCTCCGAAACTATTTGAGATATTAAATTACTTCTCTTATCAAATATATAGGCCTTTTTATGATACAAATCTTTTATTTGAAGCGTAATTTTATAAAACCAACTTTCAAGCTATTCGCAATTACTTATATATTTATATATATGTATATTAACTTTTCGAACTCTAAAGGTAAAGTATTGCGACCGTAAAAATAAAATCTAACCTTAAATTCTGATGGATGTCATCGTACCATTGCCTCCAAACCCTAGGTAGTGGTTTTTGCAATGCCGTATGTCTGTGTGTATTTTTAAACCTAAGATTAAGAGTGGATTAATAAAAATCGATAAGGGAAAATATCGATATTCTCATAGATAAAAATCATGATTATGATAATATAAGCTAAGAAATGATATAAAAAGCTGTAATGAGATAAAAAATAATTTGTGCTAGTTGGTCCACCACACTACTATGGAGTTCTATAAAAGACTTATAGTTGTTTAAGTTAATGATGATAGTCACTTGTTTTAAATATTAACTGGCCCATTGGTCAAAGGTTCAAACCGAGCCTTGGTTGAATGGATTTTCTTGAATGATCTGTGGCACATTTTCCTTTGAAGGCGAATTAAAGCCATCGGTCCCATTTAAATTCTGGTATGTAAAAAAGCCGTGGAAGGTATGAGAAAATAATTACACTTCTTATCAAAATTGGTAGGCCCTTTCGCTATCGTTAATAAATATTATCGTGTGCTGATATAATTAGGTGGTTCAGAAAGTGCACGTAAAATAACTCAAATAAATTAAAATTATATTAACGAAACAAGATTTCTAATAACATCAAATTATGGGATATATTGAATAGTTTGCATTTGGTGATTATTATACAATTATTTGATTAATAAATAATATTTGTTAATAAATACATATGTAACAAAGTTAAAGCTAAACAGAACCTTGACTAAAGGAAGGAAATTAATTAATTAAATTAATTTATACACATATTTTCAAGCCAAATTTTCCAAAGATTTGTGACAAATTTAAAAATTAAACACAAAAGTATTTGTAAATTAGCCCAAATTATGTTCAGGTTGCAAACATAAATTCTTCTTTTTAATTACATTGAAAAATGATACCCAGATATTTATTTTGAGCTAAATCTTAAAGGCCAGTTGTGAAATATTTCAAATTTTCTAAAATTTCGTCAAAGGTAAATTACAATTTATTTATTTTAGAAAAAAAAACCATGTATAAAAATCCTAGTTACGCTTTTTTTTATAATCATTGAAGCTGTTTTCAAAAATTTCTTACAATGAATAATCAATCAACTACACAAACTATTTTTTTTAATAAATGTAGATATATAAAATTATGTATATTGTAAAAAAATATCAGATTCTCATTTTGAAATAATCCTCAAATAATTTTTGGCTGAAAAACAAGTAGAAACAAATGTTTTTGTCATGTCAGACACTCCCGATATATACATTTAAAAAAACTTTTAGCGATTTTTGAAACAAGTTGATTGTTTAAAAATAATGTATCAGTTAACTGTATTAAATAAATTTTAAACCAAGAAACAAGTATATAGTGTAAAGTGGGTGGTCAAAACCTCCCTAGACACCCATGCTAATAAAAGAGCTATTTTCCTAAAAATGTGGTATAGAAAAATCATTCTTCAATAATATAATTTAATTTAAGGGTTTGGGTCAAAATTATAAAAATGTTAGGTATAACATGTTGTATCTAAACATCAAGTCTTATCAAAATCTATCTAACAGTTTAACATTTGAGGCCAAAGAAACAGACGGCAGACTGACAAACAGAATTGTAAAATTTACATTTTTTTCAGTTATATGTTGAAAATTCTCACGATTATAAAAATTTCTCTTGCACATACACACACACACACACATATATATAATGTATATATATATATTTAATATATATATATAATGTATATATATATATAATGTATATATATATATATTTAATATATATATAATGTATATATATATATTTAATATATATATAATGTATATATATATATATTTAATATATATATA
>CABFVZ010000762.1:279562-304239 GCA_902151445.1 Timema monikensis
TATATATATATATATAATGTATATATATATATATATATAATTACGTATTTCCATGACCAGTGTAGGCAAGAAATTGTGAATAAAACTAGAAAAAAGAAAATCCGTAAGAAATCCATCCTCACTAAATTTCTATTTGGCTGAAAAAACATAAGAATAACTTCAAGTAAACTTATTTGTACGTCAGGAACCCCCATAATCCTCAAAGTATCCTGAGGTACTTCAACATCCTGTACTGTTTCCAGCCTTTGGCTTGGGTAAACTTTTTCCAGCCTTTGGCTTGGGTAAACTTTTTATTCAAGCCATTTATTTTACACTATCGGCTGGCTAGGCCTGTCATAGCTTCATACGCCTTATAATCTATCTTGAGACTAGGACAGGTACAACATCCAGTCCTTGTGAAAGGGTAAACTCACATTTAACCAATTATACATTTTTTGGCCATGCCGAGAATTGAACCAGGGACCCTTAGCTCAGTAGACACACACACAACCGACCGAGCTTAGTGTCGAATCGGGTACGCGTATCAGAATTAGGGAAACCCTGTACTCTAGAAAATACCATCTCACTTTCTTGGAAGGAAGTTCGGAAAATAATGGGTGATTAAAAATCACTCTCGATATATCCAGTAAGGAATTAAAACCCCGACCTTCCCTTGACCATAAAATCAGACTCTATTGACATGACATTTAGTTTGCGTGTCCATCGATACGATGAATAGGAGACAAAACTAAGTTATAATATTCCCAGAAGATTAATTTGACTAGAAATTGTTATAACCTGAGTTTCCTGTTAATAGAACACATAATACGTGTAGAATGACTGCCTCACTATTGCTATGAGCACTGCTAGAAATTTATGTCTAGATATATATATATATATATCTCCTCCCTTCTAATTCCGGTTACAACTGAACGCATGAGTTGTGTAGCATCAAAACGGTTATTAATGTGGTCCAGTTCCGAATGTGACCGCGTTCCAAGTCAGATGCACTGGAATAGATCATTAATAGATATAATTTGAATATACACCCTCATCCTAGATGACCACAGAGGCGTTGGTAATTTCATGTTTTCCGTACCGATGCATCTGCCGTTAAATAGGAAACTATTTGACAGCCAGAGCAATCTGGTGGATGGTTACTTACTGAAAGCGCACAGGCTGAGTTTGTGTACCTGCTTTGGAATATATCAGAAGCGCACATGGTAGGTTCATCAAAAGTGCACCAGTGTTTGTATATTCAGAGCACCATATCCCACACCACTTGTTGGTTCGTTCACCGATGACACATTTCAATTTCAATTTGAATCGTATTGTAGCCTATTGGCATCCCGGCCATTTTAACTTAATAGAACCTTATTAAAGCCACCTCTTTATTTCTATTATATTTAATTGTAATTATTGTAAGGAATAAATTATTGACCATATTATTATTAGCACCACGTCTTACTACCTGTTTGTGTTATACGCACTTACGCTAATGTGTAATGGTAGGGTGATTGTGAGATGAAATGGAGGACCTACAGTTTAACGTGGGATCCGAACTACAGTGTAGGCCTGGCATTCCACACATTCACAAGTTGTAATTAATACACGTCTTGTCAGAGGTGAAGGAAAGGTTTGGCAATCAGATAAATCTGTGCCGGAAACGAGGACTGTACCCCGGACCCCTATCACAGAAGTCCGACACCTTACCACTAGACCACCAGATCACCCCTTATTGACTATACATGTTTGCCATGTTGCCACGTTATGCAGTTATTGTTTTTCCCGGCGCACTTGCTTTATTGGTTAACTTTTGATCCATAACTTCATGCGAAATCTTGGTTCAGCCGGTAGCATGTATGTCTATCAAACTAAGAGTTCCTAATTCTATTCCGGGCATGGTGAATAAAATATATCGTTGGGTGAAATTTGGTTTTACCCTTTCATAGTAGAGGTACGTCAGATTCAGCTTCAAGGCTTATACGTCGCGTTGGAATGCACTGGGATCCATTTTCCGGGAGACATATCCCGCCTTTCTGCCTGTCACACGTGCGACAAAAACCATGGGACACTCCTCCACGAGGATTATGCCTCCACATTCCTCCAATTGTCAACTCTAAACCACGTTTACTTGCGCTGTGATATGTGGTATATTTTTTATTGTGAGTTATAATATTCGATATTCAAAAATTGATTTAATTAATAGTGAAACAATTATTAAAAGCATAGTAACGTTCCCGTTGTCGGCCTACAATCAATTATGTTGTATCTTTATATATACCACGCAGCTTGGAGTGGCAAATCCTTTTTCCTGCTATAATTAATAGGAATGATGTTTGAGCGACTGAGATGTAGAAAACCGTGAAAAGAAGTAGTGGGATGAAAGAGGTTATTGTCATTCTGTGCAACCTCCCTTTTAAGAATTTTGCAGCTGCTACTACACTGCTTTTATCACTCCTCCTAGCAGCCTCCTCCACGAATTTCCTTGATGTAAGATAAATTATTTAAAAAATTCTAATCATAAATTTAAAGTATAAAGCTATGGCTACATGGAGCCGCACAGCGTCTCTATTAATAACGAAAAGTAAAGTTTTAAGAATAAGAAAGAATATTGGTTATTCAATAAGTTGTTGTATATAATATTGTTTATCTTGTACGTAATGATGGAAACAATGACTACAGCGTCACACGAGCAACGGCTGTGAAATAAATGATTAGTTTTTACAAGTGCTGACACAGAAACTGCCAATCACTGTGAATAATCACTGGTATAAATCACTGCTCTTTTAAAATCAAGGTCACTGTGATCACCGATATCGTAAAATCACTGTTTCGCCCATCCCTACAATGCTTAATGGTTAACATGAAAACAAAGTTCGGAAGCTCTCGAACATTTATTTCCGGTGGTAGGACGCTACACGGACCGCACCGCAAAAATACAGAGCAATGCTCTCTCGACGATTCATCCGCGCCGGTTTGGTGGGGTCTGGTCTCGTGTAGCCACTTGCATTTAAAAACATGGATAGCATTCCACCGGAAAAATGCGATGTGGTTAGGCACCACATAGCCGGTCCTTAATACATTATTATTATTATTAGCACCGCGTCTTATTACCCGTTCTGGTTATACGCACTTAGGCTAATGTGTAATGGTAGGGTGAGTGTGAGATGAAATGGAGGACCTACAGTTTAACGTGGAATCCGAACCACGGTGGAGGCCTGGCATTCCTCACATTCACAAGTTGTGATAAATACACAATTTGTCAGAGGTGAAGGAAGGGTTTGGTATCCTTAATACAGGGATATATTAGTACTAATATATTTCTTAGTATAAATATAATTACAATATAAATGAAAATAAAATAAATGTAAGTATTATATTTGTACATTTTTATACATTATATTTTCTTTTTATAAATGAAAAAAATACAGTAAAAATTAAAAGTAAATATAATATTTATTATTACTGTACATTTATAGTCATTTTATAATTTATGTAACATTAAAATATAATTGAACTTTGTTGCAAATTTTGTGACCATATCAATTCTCATTCCAGGAGAATGTAATATTTTTAATAAGGTATGTTCAAAGTGATAAAAATATTTAAAAAAAAATAGAAAATTTATAAGTTCCATTGTTTTTTCACCAATAAAAACTTAATTACATTAATTTAATAAAAACATCTTCTAGAACTTCCTTAGGACGCCATAACACATTATAATAAATTTTTAAATTTGCAAAATTTGACATGTCCCTTATTGTATAAGACCACCCAATATACTTTAAGAGTGACTCCTTAGATTTTAGACCATACGACCACTGCCATTGTTTAGTTGTTATATATATACACATATGTGTATATGTTATATATATGTGTATGTATGTATATATATATATATGTTATAAATTTGAATTCCAAACAACTTTTTTTTTTGCCCCAACTCCACCTCAATCAAGTGGCATAACGTATTACTTTCATATAAATATATGCGAGAGTGGGTGAGAAAAGAGATTTTTATACATATATATATTTAAAAAAAAGCTATTCTAGTTTACGAGGACTGGTTCACCCTTTGGCGTAGGATTGCTATAAAGCAGGGTTACTTTATTGTCGAGTAGTCCTGGTTTCTACCCCCTCTAACCACCTTCCCTGCCACAATCTCTATTCCTGACAAACCGTAGCTTACGTAGCCTTTGGCGTGAAATATTGGAGCGACCAGTACTCACGAAAAAAAAAAAGTTGCTCTCTATGCGTGCGCACGTGACGGTAATTTGGGTGTATGGGTGGTGGGGGGGTTGAGGGTGTCACGGGACGGTTCACACCAAATACCCTGGAGGCGTGTGTGTATGTGAGAGCGCTTTTGGAGAATATTTTGAATCACCTCAAAACACACACACACACACACAAAGAGAAGCTACTAGATAGATAAAGTGTTGACTTAGAAAAACGATTTAAGTGCCATTTATTAAAAAAAATTTTTTTTAATATAAATTAGTTTTTTGGTTCGCCACCATATTTGGCTATCCGTTTTGGTTGCACGAATATATTAGTTATCCGGATAGTTATATGAGAACATAGCCAAGTTAAAAAATAAAGCCGTATGTATCCGCATTGTGGTAGGACTACTTTATAATTAAAATGTGATACCAAACTTAAAATAAGTTTGCTACCATCTTCGTTGTCTACATGATCTAAGGCGTCACTGGACTACAAATTATCGGGATATCAGGGTTCGAATCTCGATTGGGTGTACTGGGGATAGTTTTTTTTAGATGATTTTTTTCACTTCCCCTCCACAAAACTATGGGTACTCGTTCTCAAAATACATTCCTTCACCTCCCTAACTCATTAGCGTAGTTAATAAATCTGTATGTAGCCGGAACCGGTTTTATAATGCGGCACAAAAAAATATATACGTGCTCTTTAATCCACCTATTGGTTTGAAGTATTTAAACGTACACCTTCTATACCAAGTTAGTAAACAAGCACATGACTTATAAAATAAGTTAAGTCTAGAGCAGGCACAATATCCAGGTGTCCATCTTTCAATATATTGGACTGTGGATAACGAAAGTGATCGGTGTTCGGATTCTGGTCAGCTGAACCGAAGGTGTTATTCTTCTAAATTATTTTCCACAATGATCTTCCACGCAAATGTGGGTTCATTAAAATACAGTCGTTTCTCTTCTTTATACAATATTATAGCTTGCAAGATTTGGATGACAAAAAATCAATCAATCAATAAAATTATTATTAGCACCGCGTCCTACTACCCGTCCGGGTTATACGCACTTACGCTAATGTGTAATGGTAGGGTGATTGTGAGATGAAATGAAGGACCTACAGTTTAACGTGGAATCCGAACCACGGTGGTGGCCTGGCATTCCTCACATTCACAAGATGTCTTGTCAGAGGTGAGGGAAGGGTTTGGCAATCAGATAAATCTGTGCCGGGACCGAGGATTGAACCCCGGCCCCCAGCACAGAAGTCTGACACCTTACCCCTAGACCACCAGGTCACCCAAATCAATAAGTTTATTTTATAAATATAGTTATATACAGGCTGTTTTCAATTTTTATCAGCACTAATTTAATTGGTTTCTACTCTAATTACCTGAGAGAAACTTAATATAATTTTATCAATCATCTAAGAATATATTTAATGTAACTTAAAACGTTTTTCTGATAGAATATTCAAAATATAGACACTTAAAAAAAGTATATATATATATTTAAAATGATTAATGGATACCGAACGCAGTCCACTTCAATTACATTTACATTCATAGCAATATACGATATTGGCACTACGCGGCTCTGCTATAAAAAAAAGAAGACACAATGTGCTACTAGTGTGTGTGTATGTGTGTGTTAGAGAGAGAAAGAGGGAAGGTATAGCAGGGAAGTGGTAGCATATCAAAACCAATATGTCACTTGAGAACGTATTGGTGAACCATATAGAAGAGTCAGGAAAGAGAGAGGTTTTAGAGTTATTTCACGCTGTTTCAATAAAACAAAAAAACAAAATAAAAGAGACGGTCCTGGACAGATAAAGCAGTGTTTCAAAAGAGGAGCATAGCCATTTGTCATTTTGAAATTACTCTTGGTTCGAATCCCTGTTTGAGACGTCTAGTGTGATCAGCTGGTTAAACTATGGTTTTAATTGGACGAATGGAACTAGAAGAGGGACTATGGGGCTATTATAGCTGATTTTTAAACCTTTTTAAGACATTCGGTTACCTTTTGGTACTTCCCCCCCCCTGTTTTTTATTTTTAACACCAAATAATACCGCTCGTTCAGGTTTTTACTCTCATATGCTAATGTTTTTTACAAGAGGAAGTGAGCCCGCATTTGCGTGGAGGGAGAGGATAAAACCACTAAGGAAAATCTACCCTCAGTACACCCCGCCATGATTAGAACCCCGAAATCCATTTAATTGAAAGTACCACATTAGTGCCAAATTTAGGCCTAGGTATTTGACCACCAAAGCGGTTCTTTGTAACTTTAAAACAACTTATTAATTTAACGAATTTTTTTAAGAACATTTAATTTTATGCACATTATTATTATTTTTTTAATTTGTTTTATTGGCCACGTTGACTAAATCTAAGACTCGTCAAGTCTGGTTTATCTTTGATGGAATGTGAGGGTTCCAATACCACACATATGTGATAGTGGATTTGTTTTTTAAATGAACGGTTTCCCACTTTATCTCCACCCCAAAGAGGTTTCTTTAGCTCTAAACTCTATCGAACTAATATACTTACTCCACTAGGATACATATTGGAAGTTACAAAAAAAAAAAACTGTCATTGTGTTCAGAGTGATAAAACATGCTTTTAAAATATATCAAAGTGAATGCAGGTACATTTCTTATAAATATAACCTTCCTAGTTCTTAAAACCATTGGTGTAATTAGTATATAACCGTACAACCTTAAAGGGTAGTAGGACGTGGTGTTAGGAAAAAAGTTGTTAATGACTCGAGCCATTGAGTAGGGATGGAGAGGATTAATTAAAAAAAAAATCTGCGCTAGCGTGGAGAGAGGGTGGAAAAACTACTACCATGGCACCCCAATATGTTTTGAATACTCGTATCTTTACACTAGTGATTATCCTATTTATTAATTTTAACAAGTCTCGCTTCACTTTTCGGTTATACGCTAGTATACTAATTACACTAAATTGTAAGGGATGAGGAATGTTGTAATTAGAGGAACTCCTCATTTTAGTTGAGGTAAAGGGGAGAGCAGTTTTTTTAACTCCCTTAAAACAACTAACCTGGAATAAAACCCTGATTTCTCCGTGATTGGCAGACCAGTCTTATGCGAGATTGACATCTTATCTCAATACTATTTAACATTTTTATTTCTTGTACCCCCAAATATAATTTATCTTCAACTATGTACCCCCAAATGTGATGGTTCATAATGAATGTTATATACAAACTATAGTCTACATCTAAAATTAATAAAATAAATAATACCCACTTTGGTTGCCGCATTTTCTAAAGCGTTCCACTTCAATAGATCGTGAATCGAGCCCAGTCGGATGAAATGAAAGTGGTTTTCCTAAATGGCTTCCCACATTATACACACAAATGTGGGTGCAATAACTATAAATTAAGCCTTACTCATCTCTGACCTATTGGTGCAATTTGTAAAAAGGTTCATAACCAGAGCATGTATTGAAATAAAATCCCAAATAAATATGTTTACATGATTTAAAATGTACCTACCCCATGAGATGTAATCGCGTATCACAGGTTGCAAACCATTACCTTTAGACCATTTGACCACCGAAATGGGTTCCTTTATTCAAGGTCAGTACTTTGAATCAGATTAGTAAAAAATTAAGTATCTTAATTCGAGTCGAAATTACAATTTGCATAGTGAATGCAGTGAAGGGCGTGAATGTGACGTAAAGAGGGGGTTGGACAGAGGGGGGGTTAGAGGTTCACAGGAAGGTGTCAGGGGGATAATAAATTGGGCCGCGTCCCTCACGTGGTTACCAACGTCAAGTCCGGACAGTTGGTCGGTAACAGAATGTCGCTTAGGGATTACTTCATTAAAACGATGCAAGGAAAATAAATTAAAAAAAATCTACAGACTAATACACTCGTAGAAAACGTTTAAAACTTTTAATTCAACATGGTATGTAACGTAACTTTTGTTGTTTCTGCACAGGCGACGGGTTTCACATAAAATATTATGCTTTTTGTTGTTGTCAACTTTCAATTTACTTTTTTTGGATGGATTCTGGGGAGTGTTATAGGAAAAATGTGCTCTTGAATGGTTTGGAGGTAGTTTTGTTGGGCATTGTAACAAACATAACAGGTTGTGGGTGAATGTTGGTTTGAGCTAATGTTTGTTTGATTTTTATTGATGTTTATTTGTTTGGAGTAGGTGTTTGTATAATTTAATGGATTGTTTGAGTGGGAATTTATTTGTTTACATGAATTGATTGTTTGAGTGGGTATTTATTTGTTTATATGACTGGATATTTTGAGTAGATATTTATTTGTTTACATGAATTGATTGTTTAAGTGGGTATTTTTTGTTTACATGAATTGATTGTTTGAGGGGGTATTTATTTTTTTACATGAATGGATTGAGTGGGTATTTATTTGTTTATATGAATGGATTGTTTGAGTGGGTATTTATTTGTTTATATGAATGGATTGTTTGAGTGGGTATTTATTTGTTTACATGAATGAATTGTTTGAGTGGGTATTTATTTGTTTACATGAATGAATTGTTTGAGTGGGTATTTGTTTGTTTACATTAATTGGTTGTTTGAGTGGGTATTTGTTTGTTTATATGAAAATATTGTTTGAGTGGGTATTTGATTGTTTATATTTATTATTTAAATGTTAGTATGCTAATAAGGCAGATACCTCCTACTTGTGTCGAGAAATATATTTTTTATTAATAATTTGAATTTTTTTTACACATTTAAAACATTTTTTTAATTATTATTGATTTTATGTTCATCCAAAAGAAAAACATTCATAACATTAAAATGATTAAAAATATTAAGTTTATAAATTTCCTCAAAACACTAAACTATCTGCAACGGTTGGCAATGATTATCTATTCTGATTTAACCATTGGCTGTGAGGTCAGAATTGGAATCCCGTTTGGGTGTATTTAAGCTGTTTTTCTTAAATATATTCCCACACTATTTTCACGCAAATAAGGGTACATTTACTCAAAGATTATATCTTCCTCATCTCACTGGTATTAGCATAAATAATAAAATACGTCTACACTGATAGTAATAAGCGGTTAACACTGATATAATCCCAGTATTGGTTTTACCTCTTTTAATATTTATTATAAAATATATTGAAATTATAAAATTGAAACTACGCTTTTGAGCTACAAATTTAAAACCGTTAGAACCAGAATATTGAACAACATTAAAGTATATATCTACATAGTCTTACTCATACAAATAACATAAATATAAAAATAAAGAACCACATTTAATTTAATTTTACGTGGATTTACAAATTATTCATTACATAATTCCTTGCAAAAACAAATGGTACTTTTTTTTTGTTTGTGGTCCACCGTTTGGTAGGGAATGACTAGTCTCTGTAAATTTTTGTGGGAATACGTCTTTTAATGTTACAAATGTTTGGTTGCTTATTAAAGTAGTATATAACCACAAACCAATAATAAAATGTGTATACTCATATTGTGAGAAATAATTTATTTGCAACCACTTGGCAAAATATATAACCCACTTTTATATAAACCCTAATAATTTGTCTAAATTATTCAGTAGGATTTAGTTAGGAATCATCTTTCTGAAAACATAGACCTGCCTACTTTCACTCAACACTGATAACATTTTACTATTTAATTAATGTTATTTTTTAGGTTTGGAAAATATTAATCAAAATATACAATCGGAGTCCATATAACATTGTCTATGAATATGAAGACGTTTATTCAGTTTTATTATTATTAGCACCGTGACTTACTACCCATTCGGGGTGATTTACTAAATTTTATAGATGTCAGATAAGGTTCTTTCTATGAAAAGTGCTCTAAATATGAAATTCATAAGAAATCTCTGAAGAAATTCGTTTAGGCCTATATTAATATTATCTTTGATTAATTTCACAATGTATATTTTATATTAATATAAAAAAGTTATTAATAGTGTTGGTTATATTGAGGCTTTTATTTCCTCATAATACTATTATCTACATAGAAATAACTTTTAAATATGTTTATTATTTTTTTATTCAATTTGATATATAATTTTAAATTTTCTTTATTTTTAAGTGTTTGTTGGAACTGTGCATTTTGGTGAGTATTTTCTTTAGTAATTAATTTTAATTTAAACGTCCTGGTGTAAACGAGGCTACATAACGTTCTTTTTTTTCAACAAAGAAGGTATTTTTTAGGGATTCACGTTGGAAAAATTTACTTTTAGGCAGCATACTATTTTTTTTTATGTGCATGTCTTACTACCCGTTCTGATTAAAGCCAATTGTGCTAATTAATCTTATGTGGTAAGAATGAGGAAAGTTAATTTTCAGAGCAGGTGAAACCCATCTGAATTTTATTGAAGAGAAAGTGGAAAATCATTTATGAAAAAAACCAACCTTAGTACACTACACAGGGATCTAAACCCCGATCTCCTTTCTATCGGCAGTCTAGTCTATTGTCAGAGTGACGCCTATACCAGTAGAAAATGTAAGTTGGTCACCGATATCTTGAAGAGACATTTCAATATATGTTATGATAATGGTAGAATAAAATGTATATTATAGGTCACGCCCCAAAAGTTAAATTGGCGGTTTCACTATTTGGGCAAATTTTTGCTTATTAGGTTAACTGGCTTCTTCATTAATATATATATCAAACAAAATGGAGAACACTTGTCCATTACATAAATTGAGAAGAGTTTGTGTTGCCTAACTTATGCACTCACTATTTCATGAACTGGACAGATATAAATGTAACCACATTAATTAACTATACGAGTTTTGGCCCGGTCCGTAAAGTGTACAAACTAAAAACAGGTTTGGTCTACAGGATAATTTAACATTTAATAGTTTTATAATTTGCTAATGGTGGCACTAAATAAATTAGGCCGAGGATCACAATGGCCATAAAGCTTTCAATAAGAAAGGTCACTGCTTACCAGCAGTAGCGGCTCATCGTATAGGGCTGCAGGGGTTTTGCCCTCCCTGAACTACCTAAATTATTTGTGAATAACAGCATAAGCATCATCATCATCATCATCATGGTATTAGCTGCTAGCTGCTTAAACATTACAACAAACGCTCCCCTCTTAATTAATTATGATCGCGATCCGGGGTTCAATCCTCGGTCCTGGCACAGATTTATCTGATTACCAAACCTTTCCTTCACCTCTGACAAGACGTGTATTAATCTCAACTTGTGAATGTGTGGAATGCCCAGGCCTCCACCGTGGTTCGGATTCCACGTTAAACTGTAGGTCCTGCATTTCATCTCACACTAATGTGTAATGGTAAGGTGATTGTAAGTGCGTATAACCCGAACGGGTAGTAAGACGCGATGCTAATAATAATAATAATTACTATTATCGCAACACATTACAGCCTTATTCTGCGCGCCTGCCTAGCAATGTGGTAGAAAATAGAATCACAACAATATTTATCCATTCTGGGCTTTAGCCTCGAGCAGTCCAGCTGGATATCTGGCGCATGCGCTCGTGGTGGTCATTTGGCTGAGAGCCCGGCGTGTAGGGGAAGGAGAGGGTCATGTGATATGGAGCTTGTAGGGCTGTTCTGTGATGCAGGCCAGACAGCCAGTTTGTGCGTCTAGCTGAGTCTAACGTTGCATGAATCTTTTTACAGGCTGTAATTGTGTTCGAAAATGGCAATTTTTATAACAATGTAGTAGTAGTGATCTTTAGAGTTGTAAGTTAAGAAAATGTATAATTTTATGAGTGGCTTAGAAGTGAGTTATATTATTTATAATGTGAATTGAGGTAAACTAATATGAGTGAAATGAGTGTAGAGGGATTACTAAAAATTATTTTCTCTGTTATTATTGGATGAGAAAAATCAGTTTGAAAATAAGGGACGTCCTTTTCCTAACTTGTCAATTAATCAAGGCTTCCTTGAACAGGAAGCTTATAAATAAAAGCAAATTTAATCATGATGTGTATGGCAAACATAAATGACTGTGCGAGTGTGAAATAAAAAAAAACGCTGTGTTCTGTTTCCCATGTGTATTATATGGCGATGATAAAACCTGGGTTGAAACAGGTTTAACGAACATGAAACATTTAAATGAGAACATTAAATAGCACGAAGATTCAACAAAACAAAGCATTTGAAAAATATAATAGATTTTGCTATGCTAGATAAAGTAAACATTTAAGTGAAGTTTACAGAGAGAAAATTTGCAAGCATACCGAGGAAGTAAAAAGAAACAGGGAAATATTTAAAAAATAATTGATTGCATTAAGTTCAGCGGTAAATTTTAACTTCCCTTGCATGGCCACGATAAAACTACAGATTGGGTCAATCCTTCTGTATTTCAAAGGTTACTAGAATCTGCTAGCAACCTTGACCAAAACCTACGAACATATTTTAATAAATCAACTGTGTTCAAGGGGTCTTTAAAGACTATTCAGAACGAATTATCAGACTGCATTACAGAAGTGTGCCATGAAAAAATTTGTACCGAAATAAATCAGACCAAATTTATTATTGTGATGTCTGATGATACTAATGATGTCTCGAATAAAACTCAAACGGTTATTGTATTCCGTTACGAAAAGGAAGGAGCTGGCCTCAAAAGATTTTGGGAATTTCTTAATTCTAATTCTCTGAATGCAGAAGGATTATTTCAAAACATTTTAAAACAGCTTCGCATTGTTTTGAAAGTTAATACTATTAAAATCATTGCGTGGACATATAATGGAGCTTCTGTAATGAGCGGGTTATAAGGAGGAGTACAAGTAATAATTAAGAAAACTGCACAAAAGCACATTTTGTACACTGTTATGCCCATCAGCTAAACTTTATAATGCAAAAGGTAGTTTCGCAAAACCCCCAGCGAAGTTTTATTTTAGCAGTCTTTCAGGTATACCTGCATTTCTAAAGGTCATCGCAGTGCTTTTAACTGCTTGTTAATGTGTCTCGCCGTATTCCCCGACCTTTAAATATGAGGTGGAACTTCAATAGAAGCGTAGTGAGCATGGTTTTTGTAAACAAGGATTATCCTAATGATTGCTCAGGATTATCTTGAAATGGAACTTTTAAGGCTGGAGTTTTAAGAATTCCGTACCTCCCAGACCCCCTGGTAGTTACCCCAACCCAAAATGCAGCCCTATTAATGTTTAAATTCATGAGCCGCGACTGCTTACTAGCAGGTTGAGTTTGGAACTGAGGAAGAAACTGATGAAATGCTACATTTGGAACATCTCGCTGAATGGATCAGAAACTTTGACTTGAAAAGGTCATGGGGATAAACAGGGTGACAAGGTGACTTGGTGGTCTAGGGGTAAGGTGTCAGACTTCTGTGCTGGGGGCCGGGGTTCAATCCTCGGTCCCGGCACAGATTTAACTGATTTCCAAACCCTTCCTTCACCTCTGACAAGACATCTTGTGAATGTGGGGAATGCCAGGCCACCACCGTGGTTCGGATTCCACGTTAAACTGTAGGTCCTTCATTTCATCTCACAATCATCCTACCATTACACATTAGCGTAAGTGCGTATAACCCGAACGGATAGTAAGACGCGGTGCTAATAATAATAATAATAATAATAATAACAGGGTGACAAATGAAATCCTAAGAAGAGTGGGTGAGAATAGATCCCTTTTTAGATGCGATTATTTGGCACAAAGCTATTTGAATCGGACATATCCTTAGGAGTAATTGTCTTCTATAGGGCGTCATAGAAGGAAAGGTTGAGGGAAAGAGGAGCTTAGGGAGGAGGAGGATTCAAATACTAGATGACTTGAAGGAAATGAGTGAAGATAACTAAAAAAAAAATATTTAACTCGATACCGGAGTGTGAGTTCTAATATCAATAAAAGTATCGGAAAAAAGTATCGAGTACAAAAAAATTTAGTAGAGTATCGATTTTTTTTTCACATCCCTACCCACATGGAAACCAATGTGCCCCTCCCCCCTTTATTAGTTCACTATCCCCCACCGTAACCTTGAAGTTTTCTTTTATGTCTATCTTCCCTTCTTAATACTCATTTTGACTATACGAATATGTATTATACGAGATTGTGTAAGGGATGAGAAAGGTTGAATATAAAGAAAGCGTTTCCGCATTCGTGTTTAGGTAGGGTGGATACTATTTTAAAGAAAAGGCCACTTCAATACTCGATTTCCCCGTCATCAGTAGTAGTCCATTACAAGAGCGATAACTAGGAATATACATGGCACAACTGGTGGCCCGCGACCCACTGGTAGCACTTGAGTACGCTGAGTGCGCCCACCAGATCAAATTTAAATATTTCAAGTTGCAGAAATAAACAATTCATTTGGCTCTTTTTTTAATATATTCAGGCATTAGGTATTATATATTTCACTCACTTTGCTCATTTCCCAAATCCCCAGTGTTTTATATGCAAGTGGATCTAGACTAATGTAATTCCAGAGCCGTTTTATGATATGTTTTACCGTTTAGCCACAATAGGCCCCCAAAGAAAGGTTCACACTGACTTTAAAGTTGTTTCTCCGCCATTTTGAGTTTTTTTGGTGGTTAAAAAAGTTAATTTTCCGTTGGTTACAGGCTAGAAGCTATAAGTTTGCAAAGCTCATCTGGAAGTGGGTAAACATTAGTCAGTGAGTGAGTCAGCCATGTGGCTTTATAATAGTATAATATACGACCCCCATCCAACATATTACTTTTAGCGTCTCATCTTACTACCCGTGTGGAATATAAGTTTATGTACTAAGATAATGTATTAGGAAAGAGGGAGGTTAAAATTAGAGAAAATTTGCCCATTAGTGCGGAAGAATAGGTGAAAACTATTTGGTAAAAATCACCCTCAGTACACACAACAAGGATTTGAACCTGATCCACCCCGTCCCCCCCATCATCGTTAATCTAGTATATTGCAAGTCTGACGCTCTAGATTATGCAGCCACCGAAGAGAGTAGGGACATCAAGGTTCTTGAAACGGTTTTAATCAGATACTCTTTGACAGATGATGTATTAGTTTTGTGAAGTTTTTAGAAGTGTTTTTTTTCCCCCCCAAGTGATTTCAAAGAACTCTGTATCAAAGACCATATTTTTCAAAATAAAATATAAGGAGGCTGTCTCAATGATGTATTGTCATGCCACAAAAAAGGATGAACTAATATTTTAGAACTAAGGTTTTAAAATAGTTAATTCGCTACATTTTGCATGAAATACTATGTAAGTGTGGGCTAGTTTTTTTTCTAACTATACTAGTTAGAAAGTGAAATAAAGTGTAAATTTTATAAACATCATACATAACACGTTTATTGTACCATCAACAATTAGGTCATCAATCTTGCTATTGTTTTTCTGAAGTTTATTTTTCTTACCCTCGGTCAAGTTGCTTACACCAACATCTTCCAATCTTGGTCTCCATCTTGAATTATTTCCTTCCAAAACTCATATATATCCTTGTCATACTATAATTATTTACATAACGCTATCATATCTCGATATATGTTTTACAACAATTTTTTTTTTTCAAATTTTGAAACCCAAATTAAAACTACACATGATTTATTAACCATAAATGCCATAAGGGATCATCCATAAATCACGTGACATATTATTCTTAATTTTATTACTCTCCCCTCCATTCTTGTAACACTAGTATATATTTAAACTAACCCCTTACCCTCCCAGTAGGTTGTAAGGATATTGTCCAAAGTTCATGTCCCGCAGAGGGCGATATATTATTTTAATTGACATGGTTTCACTACATGCAGGAATAGTTCATTATAGAGTTTTGTCGCCAATGTTGCGTGTTGATATTGTTACAGGTGAGTTTCAACCGCTCTAGTTGATTACTTCTAAAGATACAGTTAAATTGCGGCCCTACAATGTTTAGAGCCACGTATGAACTATGGCCTGGGATGTTGACCTAACCTAACCTAACCTAACCTAACAAAACTTCAAATTTTTGCTAAAACCATTGAACGAAAAGAACTGAGGAAGTTTGGATATTAAGAAGGGTGTCAACATGTGACGATGATAGTTTCTATCTTAAATTTAAAACATCAAGATATAAATCACAATCAATATTAATCCAAAATAGTGAACAACGTGGAATAATTACGGCTACGTTTCAGATTAGGTGATAAATAAAAAAAATATTTAAGAACGAAGGTCTTTACTGTTCTGCGACTATTACACCTCCGCTTGCCAAACAGAGTTGTTATAGAAAACTTGACTTCCAGAATGTTAGAGTAACGGGATTCATTTGTGCCTCGTCTCTCTCTCCCTATTACTTCGAAAAGATTTAGCCTGGGTGGCTGATAGAGGGAAATTGATTAATATTGCACCACGTAGATATTTACTGCAGAATATGATGGTTAAATGAATTTAGAAAATTATTATATTAAATCTGATCTTATATTTTAAATTAATTGTTCAAAAGGGCTGTGTAAAATATAATCCTTACACTGTGTTACGTAACTTATCAAGAGTGACAGGGAAGCTTTTTTGACATTTAAAGAGGGACTCAGATTTAACTCTACTCAGAACCAAAGGTTATAAGTTTGTTTGCTAACTATGAAAACATTAAAAATAGTATTATTTCAAAATTAGAATCTTAACGATAAGATCTGTCTCTCGTAATCCTGTGATATATCCACCCTCCTCCCATGTAACACCATATGATCATAAGAGCTTATGCCCCTCCCCCTCCCCTAGCCTACCCCCTTCATCCATCTCAACATAATTAAGGTCGGTTCATACTGAAAACTAAGCTATACCTTGTTACGTCAGGCTATATTTTAACTGATTGCTAGACAGGCAATTTTTACATCTTCTATATTGAGACATTCTACGTTGCGCATGCACATAACGCAGCTTGGGTCACGTGTTGAACAGACGCAGTGCTGTATTGTTCAAAATAACCAAGGAAGTGTTGAAGTTTTATTCTCAATTTGTTTTAAGATTATTTAAGTATTACTATGTTTAGGTTTTATATTTAATATTTTTTTATATTAAAACGAAACCATTAACTGAACCAGTCAAACAATAGTCATGTTTGGGAAATAAAAAATCAGCGTCTTATAGGTACCAAACCCGGACTTATTTGTCCTCGTGCATTTTCAAGTCGAATGCTTCCCATTGTAGGTTTATTTAGTGGGCCCATATACATCCTCCGTCTAACACTTTTTCTTTCTATTTCAAAACAGATAATAGTAGCAGCTCCTTTTTCCTAAGTAGGCTACTATCATCTGAGCTCAAACAAGACAGTTTGGAGATTGCCATAACTAAATTTCACTGGATCAGATAATAAGGAAACCTCATTGAATTGAGGAGTAAAAAGATGAATCATAGTTCTGTATGAACCAGCCTATGTGGTTTTAGGATGACCAATAATAAACATAATCCACATCAAAATACTCTAATAATTGTTATAATGGTATGAAGTGGTGCGATTTAATAAATTAAAACATTAAAAATAAATCTAATATTTGTTAATTTTTTTTAAATCGCAGCTTATTATTTCTCGTTCAGGAATGTACGCATTTTAATTGATCTAATGAGGTAAGGATAGTAGAGATATATTCTAGAGAAAGAGAAAAATATTTAACTCTTCTCTTTCGATATATGAATCCCAAAATTTGTTTCACCAGAAAATTAGTCTAGATAAGCATGACATCTAGGCTTTGTTTCCACAAATACAATTATAATTTAGTGCAGTTTAAGTTTGGACTTACTTTAAAAAGTAGGATCATACATAAAACTACTCTCAAAGAGGTTTTATTTACTCTATGAATATATTGAGAAATGTGTTAAAGATTGGCTAAAGATTTTCTTTCAAACTTTCCCACACTCCAAGCTATTTTCCTTTACTCCCGATCTCAAGTGACTTAATGGAGAAAAAAAAAACCTTCACGAAGTGGCAGAAAAAAAAAGCTTATTCCTTGAGGGGGAAAAAAAAGTATTGACAATGTGTTAACAGCTTCTTTGATCGATGATATCACATTAAATTTTTTGTTTCGTTTGGCAACAAGCCTTGCTTTTAAAGATGTTAGACATGTATATTGTGTCAATGTTTCTAGAACATCTTATCAACCGTGGTAATGCATTATGTAATAGAAAATGGTGACTCTTATTGCTAAGGTCACCGACTACTTGAAAGGTTATATCATTACTTTGCAGTATTTCTAATGCAAGTATTGGTTCTTAATTTCCAAAATCCATAAAACTCTAAATAAGATTATTGTGTTTTGTTGTGAACCTGATAAAATGACTTATTTGTTTGAGGAAAATTATCTATGTTTGTAAACATTTACTTCCTTCTCATAATTTTGTTTTTTGTCATGAAACGTTTTAGATTTGAAGCTAATTATTTACCTCTTAGATATTTTTTTAAAAACTAATATACATATCAAATTATAAATACTTTAAAACTATATAAAAAAAGCTAGAGCCTTTCCTTACATTTTTGGGTTAACTCTATTTTTAAAATTACAATCCCTTCCACAACTAACATAAAATTTCTGGGCATTTACAATTAGAGGAGACTGAAATTTTTCCGCATACTCACCAATGTGGGTAGCACAAGACAAAAAAAATAATTCACAATTTAAAACAGTGTATGACTATAATCTATAAATAATGATTCTATGATTTAAAATTATTACATTTCATGAGCTCTAAGGGTTCAAACTTGTTAGTTATTTTTTTAGCTTTTCATATACCATTGTATAGGTAAATCAATTACTGCTTGGGGATGAAATTTAATATAACTAGATATTATTATAAGGTGTACAAAGTTAAATATTAATATGTTAATAAATAAAAAAAATTTAAAGGTAGCTTAAAAGTGGAAAAATTTAATCATTTTTAATTGTAAATAAATCATTTTCTTTTCGTTGTTTAGAATTAATTTGTCTTTTATAAATCTAGCTCTATTTGTTAGTTTAATTAACTGTCCAAATTGGTAATAAAATATATTTGAAATTTATATTTCATGAAATATCTTGTTTCTACAGTACCTGTTTTAGATACGAGTTTGACCATGATAGTAAGAACATATTATGCCCGGTTGATACAAAAGGTCAAATGATCCCAGCTTTTGACACAACCAGATCGGTGTTTCTGGAATGAGCTGAGAGATTGCTACTTGTCATCTTTTACAAGATAACCCCTCACCAACCCCCACCTTTATTTAATTCCCTGGCAAATTGTTATAGATTTCAAATTATTAGTAATTATCTTTGTCGAATGACTTTAACAAATATGCTCTTAATTTTCAACGAGTTATTTTATGTACTAACTAAGATAGTGGTTTGAAGTATTAGGAAGGTTATGTTTATATGAAGTGTACCCGCATTTTAGTGGAGGGAGAATGGATAACCATTTTGGAAAATAACACTCTCAGTACACCCGACTGGGATTCGAACCTTGATCTCACAGTCATTGGCGGTCTTGTCTACTGTGCGAGTATCGCCTTAGATCATGTGACCAGTGAGAGGGGTTTTGAATTTATTTGTTTTAAGATTGTGCTTCAACATAGGAGTTTGGTTTTCAAATTTAGCTCAACTTAAAATTAATTATAAAGGTGTTTTAAAATTTATAGCCAACATGGGTAAAATATTATAACACTACTCATATTATAGATAGGGGTTCGAATATGGGTTGAAAGTACTGAGTTTTTTTTTTTAAGTTTTCCAATTTACTTCGGCGCAAATACTGGTATTTTTTCTCTGAAATTTAACCTTACTCATTCTTAATACATAATAGTAAAATAGCATATATGTATACAACCCAAATGACTAGTGAGACATGTTGCCAAAATTGAGAAAACAATAACAAATCCACCTAAAAATAATTAACTTAACACATTGTCAGTTAAAATAGCACAGTATAAATCCATTTAATAAAAAGTCAATAAATTAAAAACATAGAATAATTATTATTGTTGAAATATTTAAATATATCACTTAAACTGTTAATTCCCTAAACAGTTAAAATAAAGAACTACAGTCATTATCTACGTCACTCGTTTTACTCACGTGACTACGTGACTACTACATTAGTCCCCTAGGTACTAGTCCACACGCTTGACACATCGCTCCACAAATCCAAATTCTACTAAAAATTTTCCCACTGCTATTCACACCTGTGTTCATTACCCCTTTTCTCCATTCACCGGAGTAAGCACTATTACAAGGGATTAAATAGCCAAGCTATTATATCAGTTAATTACGATTATAAACGCTAGTAAATATAATATTGTTTAAAATGAAAAATTATAACTGGACACGGGAATCGAACCTGGGACCTTTTGGCTCAGTACGCCAATGGTCTAGCCCCTAAGCTATCCAGGAGATATTTTTAAATTTAAAGAATGTAATACTATTATAACTAAGATATTATATTTTGTAGATGTTAAATATTAATAGTAAATAACATATTATATACTGTATTTAGTAATATAGAGAATGGTATAGTGTAGTTTTCAATATTCCCTTAAATATATTTTATTTATAATGAATTAATGAAAATTTACTACGCTTAAATATTTGGAAAAACCATTCCTATGAGTATAACCAATAAGGAATGTAAATACAATGTTTAAATTAAATAAAAAAAGAGTAGGGAATACAATTTGACAAGATAATATAAGATTTTACAAAAAACAAGTACTAAGGACTGAAATGTTCTAGCTCGATAACATTTTATAAACCCTCTAATATTGTACTAAGCTGCACTGACAGTTTTTAAAATACATTTCAAATTATATGTTAAAGGTAATTATTTCTTCTGCTGAAGCTGGCCCCTCATAATGGAGCAAATCCATGTGCTTATTCTCATAAGTACCTTTAAGTACCACAGCTTGATGTGACTATTTTTTTTTAACGGAATGTGGGTTTAGTATATTTTTTCACACATCAAACAAAACCTAAATATATAACCTAAATAATTAGAGCGTCGATAATTCGGACTAGTTGAGGATCGACCCATTCCAGATTAATAATTTGTCAGGATTTTTGAAAATAAAATACCTATACCAAAAATTAAAAAAAACTAATATAGATAGGATACTTAAGAAATCTCAGTGTTAAGTTAGAAACATTTCCTCTTTATTTAAACAACGAACTTGTAAATTTTGTTGTTGCTAAATATCACAAATTCTGAAGGTATATAAAAAGGGGAAAAATCTAAAAATGAAAAAAAAAGTCACTTTATCTTTTTGAAAAAGTAATGAAGATCGTTTTTTGATGGCCATATCTCTGATATTGATACCACCGTGGTTATTTTTACTATTTTTATTTTTTTCTTGGTGATCCAGATTATCGACGCTCTACTGGATATATAATTAGTCTGTCACGATGCTCAGGCGTAATACACCGGCCCAACGTACTGACCAGCACTAGACTGTCTTTGCCACCTTCCGGTACTGACAGATCTCTAAACATCCTGCTGGGGTGTCTCCACGTGGCGGCCCATGGGCAATGTGACGGACGTTGGGATCCGGCATAGCTAAGACCTCGACAAGGTCCCTTCTCGACACACATTAAGCGATTGGTAGTGCGTACCTGTGTAGCAGGGGCACCTAGTCAGGCCACCTCCTCGAGGTCCCCAACTCAGGACAGCTGGTCTCAAGAATGGTGCTGAGGGGGTTACAGCCAAGATGGTGTGAGAACAGAAAGTTTTGGGGACTTTTGAAAACTAAGGTTGAGGAGACGGCTGTTCGGAGGCTGAGCTCCTGAACTTCCTCTTGATGTGCGATCACCAGGAGGAGCAAAACTCTTTCCTCCATCCGGTCCACGTGGTGGGGTTTTTTTTCTCAAGTAACCCAAGACAGGCTGGCAGGGGGTGGAAGGGCTGGTACTGGTTTTTTAGGGTGCCCTAGTACCCGGAATGGCAATCGTGGACTTAAGTTGATGTCCGGCGAAAAGTTGGTTGCACTGTTAGGGGCCACTGAGCCTAGGTACAGTGTAGCAGAATGCCCTCCGGGGGGTCTCTTCGGAGATCTAGTGGATATCAATGTATATATAATTACATATGTACTTGAACACTTTAAAAACCCACCTCGGTGTCCGCATGGTCTATCGTGTGACTCTTAGAATGTCGATGACTGTGAGATCATGGTTAAAATCTCGGATGTGTGTACTGAGGTTGGTTTTTCCAAAGTATCATGCCACTCTCCCTCCAGGCAAATTCGGGTACACTTCCTATGAATATAACCTTCCAAATCCCTAAAACATTTAGTGTAATCTATACTTATAAAATCACATGTCCTGACTGACTGACTGATTCATCATCGCCGAGCGCAAACTATCAAGGCTACAAGCATGAAATTCGAACTGTATATTCATTTTGTTATGTAGGCACCCACTAAGAAAGGATTTTAGAAAATTCCACCCCAAAGGGGTCAAAATAGGGGATGATAGTATGTATGATAATATGTATGATAATATGTATGAAAGTCCGTCATTTTGAAAGTAACATAAACAAAATTTTGTATTTCGGTTATTGACGTAAAACAAATAAATACGTGTTTCAGGAATTTTGGAAATTTTATTTAATAAGGGATGATAAAGGGGTTGAAAGTTTGTATCGGACTTGCATTATTTTTGATCTGAGGTCAAGTTATGGTCATCAACGTAACGTAATATTTTAAATTAATCTGTAAATACATATGTATATTTTCGTATTTGTATATAATCAACTTCCACGCGAGCAAAGCCGTGGGCAACAGCTATCTAGTTAGTCCATAAACGTATAACACAAACGGGTAGTAAGACGCCGTGCTAGAAAATTTGAAGCACAAACACAGATCCCTACGTTAATAAAGGACGCTGCCAATATGTAACGTTGTGAAAAATCCTATATACTATTTCTGTTATCAACATCCCTTTTTCCCAACTAATACAAAGCCTACAGCAATGATTAAACTATCAGTGGATAGGATTTTTTACCAACTTCTGACATAGCATAGTCAGTTTACGTTAAAACACTTTGTTTGTTTAAAATTTAAGTTAAAATAAAAATCTAAATTCAATCTGATTACATTCTGACGTTAAATATTGTATAAAAAGAGGTATTGTAAATACGTTCACATTAATAAAATCTCTTTGTTACTTTATGTATACACTTAGATGAGTATTTAATTTTAACAACCCAACAAAAAACTTTTTTTTTTTTGGTGGTAGGGAGGTTGAATATGTAATAATTTCTCAAGGGTTTGCTTCGTAAATAATTATTTGCTTGGATATATTAAAAATAACTATTTCCGAATAATTTGATGTCAGTCTCTTTAAACCAACTTTTGCAAAACAAAAAAATAAAAATAAAACAACTTTATAAGTGCTGTCAAATAGCATCTTCCCTACCATTGATAGGGCATATATAGTAAAGAGATGGACAAACAGATATGAAGATAAACATAATTTAAAGACTTCAATTTTTGGCGGCTCGTTGGCAAATAAAATGTAAAGATTCTTTATAGTTTAAAATTCAAAAATGGCCATTATTGCAATAGTTTCTCTAGGCAGCCTAAAAAATCGGGAGTAGTCAGTAAAGCAGGTTGTCACAATTCGGCCCCAGCTGATGTAACGTTGCATTAAAGATTGATTTAGATGTTTTCTCGGGGTATATTAAAGACTGAAAGTGATGGTTACACGATACAATCTTAGCCTAAACCCACTTAACCTAGCTTAATATGACACAAAGACGATCATAACTTAAGCAAGCCTAATATACAACAATGAAAGGAAGTGTTTGTCTGTTTGTGTGTTTGTTTGTATGCGATGCCCAGACAAATATACATCACGTGGAGATATGAAATTTTCAACATAGGTGGACGAAAGGGAGTCCGATTGCACCTCGGAGCCAGATTTTTATTTTTTTAACTAGCTGTTTAGTCAGGATATTTTTAACAAATTGTTTGTTCGTCACGGGCAACGCCATACGGGATTGCTTGTCTAATACAAGGCATTACAACTAATTCTGTGCAAAATGACATGGCAAGTTTTTGGTTCGGTTCACGAGGCTGAAAAAGTTGTCAACTCTTTTTTTTTTTTTNCCTGTTTGGGATATACTCTTATGCTCAAATTACACCATTGGTCTTCGGGATTAGGAAAGATATATAATTTTATAAAAAAGTTTACCTCCATTTGCGTGGGAGGGTGGTGGAAAACTTAATTTGGAAAAATCATCCTTGGTACACCCGACCGAGATTCAAACCTCGATCTCTCCATCATAGGCAGAATAGTCTACTGCGAGATTGGCACCTTATACCATGCGGCCACTGAAGTGGATTATCTGACTGCTTAGTGATTGGTGGGACCGAATTCGTTTTTTCCTCTTTCTCTATATGAGAGATAAAATAAAAATGCCGGTTTTATACTGTAGGCTGGCGATTTCTTGGTGTGTGTGTGTGTATATTATACATTCATCGGTACAACCTAGTAAATCCGACCAGGATTCATGATAGGGAAACTTGATGGAAGGGAAAGAGATGATTACAAAAAAAAAAAAAAA
>CABFVZ010000763.1:0-18732 GCA_902151445.1 Timema monikensis
CTAATGTGTAATGGTAGGGTGATTGTGAGATGAAATGAAGGACCTACAGTTTAACGTGGAATCCGAACCACGGTGGCGGCCTGGCATCGTTGTTAATTAAACTTGTTATGATTAATAGAGTATATCTGATCATCAATACACAAACAGTGTTAATATACTAAATAATGGTTTATTGCTAGCTTATAAAGGAATTTTCTCGTCAATTAGGCCAAGCGAACACAAACATATTTTATGACATGTAATACAATTTGTATGTAAGCTATTTTAATTGATGTCCCCAATACTAACGGCTTTATCCAAAGAGTATAGAGCTTACAATTATCCAGTATTTTCCATAATATTTGCTAATATATCCACTCTTAATCTTTTGCAGTATTATTTTTTTATTATTGTTTTTACAAAATTATATTTTAATACTTTGTTAAATACACATTTAAAATATTTTTTCCCGTGGAACCCTACGTTCTTCTCACCCCCTCCCCCATCCCCTTTATATGTTATACTGTATTAGTTTTTCATCAAATCAAATAGGTTTTTAATTATTTTTGTACCCGTTTGGTGGCCGCATGGTTTAATGCGTCACTCTCGCAATAGACTAGACTGCCTATGAAGGGAAGACTGAGGTTTGTTCCCTGTCGGGTGTGCTGAGGGCGATTTATCCTAAATGGTTTTCCACTCTTCCTCCAGGCAAATCTGTGTACACTTACTCTAAATTCAAACTTCATCATCCCTAACACATTAGAGTAATTAGTACATATGCGTATAACCCGAACTGGTAGTAAAATGTGGTGCTAAAATAAATTGCAGGCTAGTGGAAAAAGTTAATTTTTATTTGGCAGATTCGTATTTCTGTGCCTTAGTAATCAGGAATAAGGCCTGTTTAGTATCTTGACAGTTTTTAACAATTATTTTTAAAAAAAATATTTACAAATTATCCTATTCCCTTTAGCCAATTATAGCTATAGGATTAATATAGGAAGGCTAATAGCATATGTGTGGAGAGAGGATGAGAAAACCACAGGAATTTGGAAAACCTACCCCATTATACCCAGCCGAGACTAGAACCTCAAACGTCACTGGTTATCTAATCTCGTTAGTCTGGCACCATAGACTGCGTGACTATCCTCACGAGGAGTGGAATTGTATTTATTAGAACTTTTATAATATTATATTTCTATAAATTTGGGGTCTTTGATGTACAGTACATTTTATAAGCCTAGGATTAAATCAGAAAATGCGAGCCATTTTCAATATTCCTTGTAAAATGTCACTCACAATAAAATCACGAAAAAAATCGAACAAAATAAAAAAAAGCATCCGATCTTCAAAAATGATCGAAATTTCCTTATTGTATCACAGACTATTATCATTATTTCAACACCGTTTTAACAAAGTCTAGTGATACATGTTGCTAGTTTTAAAATGCTTTTTTAATCAAATTAAATATAAAAAATACCCGCATCGATGGAGATGCAGACTAAATGTTGGTATCGTCTAATCTGGTTTGCTGGAGACTTGGAGGTTGGGTTTAAAGTGCTGGCCGAGTACACTGAGGGTAGTTTATCCCTAAATTGTCACTCACTCTCCCCTCACATACACACGTATACATTTTCTCTCAAACTATACCTTCCCCTACGCCATTTAGCGTTGTTAAAATACGTATAGTCCCGGTAGGTATTAAACTGTAATGGATTTTTTTTTATCATTGCATCTTCGTATCCTTTCGGGTTATACCCATTTGTAACAATTAAGCTAATGTGTAAGGGATAAAAAAGGCTGACTTTGAAGGAAGTGTATCCGCGTTCATGTGGAAGGAAAGGGGAAACAAATTTAGAAAAAAAAACTCAGTACACCCAACCGGGATTCAAACACCGATCTCCCCATAATCGAAAGTACAGTCTACTGATAGAATTAATATTTAGCACTCCGTCTTACTACCCGTTCGGGTTATACGCTTTAAGTAATAATTACTCTAATGTGTTAGGGATTGGGAAGGATGAATTAGAGGAAGTGAACCCACATTTGCGTGGAAGGAGAGTAGAAAACCATTTAGGAAAAACCCCTCCCAGTTCACCCGACCGAGATTCAAACCTCGATCTCCCCGTCCTCGGCGGTCGAGCGCAACACAAGAGCGTTAGCCAACTACGCCACCGAGGCGGGTCTACTGATAGAGTAACAGCTTATACCCGGTGTGGAGAACCCGATCGACAATCGCCACAAGTGGCAAATTGGATATAAAAGTGTGGCGAATTTGAGTTTTCCAGCTTTCAGAGTAAATAAACTTTTTTCTGGCGGCGTGTGGGGGTTGTAACTTGATATTTCCTGCTTACGCAAGTTCAGTGAATTCAAATATCTAGACAATGTTTCTACAGCTTGTCAAACAAAAGGAATGCCAAATTTAGCATTAAATTGTTTTACATTTTCAATTTGTGTTGTTTTAAATTTTCGAATGAGCAACCACATTTTTCAATTTTGCATGATGTAGTGACCTATCACTTCTCATTCGCCACACCTGTGGCACCACCGAACAATATGTTTCCCACCTCTGCCTTAGATCAATTGATCATTGAAGTGGGTGAAAAAAAAATCAAATCAAATTTTGAAATGAATCTTATTTATTTAAGCTTAAGCTTGCAAAATCCAAGTATCAAATCACCAGTAATGATTTAAACCTATTATTTCTGCAACACTATAAAATATTTTGATATTGTGATATGCGGGTCCCCTGATGCTCTCTTAGTAATGACAATCGGGTCCGTCACTTGGTGACGGCCAGCCAGCCTGTCAAACAGCATTGGCTCATGCGGGTTGTCGAAAGTTCAACTGTGTATCTTATCTATCAGGGGCCGCGCTGTCGTATCCTGTCTCTCATGTCATATTTTCCGATCGTGAGGTTCAACCGACTGACACATCCATGTCGTCGACTGTCCGAACAGATAGGTTGTCATCCGGTATGGAACTTGTTGGTCCATGAAGTTTCTGAGGGGGTGTATTATTACTTAAGAGCTAAATGATATTACAGAGTTACCACTCCTGGAAAATGATGGAAAAATAGGGATATTTTGTCTGGAAAAACAGGAAAAGCAGCGAATTTTGAAAAATTAAATATGGATAAAAATACTGAAAAATTTATGAATTTGAGGCATGTTTTGTACCCTTCCTTTAACCCCTGAAAATTTGAGTTGCGTTGCGACTGAATATCTCCCCATCAAGCTTAAACCATCATTATTACCATCAAGTGAGCCAGCCTGCGGCTGGCTCAGTTTGGTGAAATCCCTCCATCTTTCTTTATACTTCCACTATTCTTACTACTTTGATAGGTGACCTGGTGGTCTAGGGGTAAGGTGTCAGACTTATGTGCTGGCGGCAGGGGTTCAATCCTCGGTCCTGGCACAGATTTATCTGATTACCAAACCCTTCCTTCACCTCTGACAAGACATCTTGTGAAAGTGGGGAATGCCAGGCCTCCACCGTGGTTCGGATTCCACGTTAAACTGTAGGTACTCCATTTCATCTCACAATCATCCTACTATTACACATTAGCGTAAGTGCGTATAACCCGAATGGGTAGTAAGACGCGGTGCTAATAATACTACTACTTTGATTGCTTCCTTTCTTCTCCTTTCACTTACACACTTTCTGGTATCCACTTCCATCTCTTTCTTGGCCTCCCATGCAGTATTTTTAAGCTTAATATTAAAAATCTATCACATTACTTCACACTGGTCATTTTTTTTATTTTAAAAGAAATTTTTGTTCCTCTGAACTTCAATCTAAGGTGTTAGTAAAAGTAGGAATTTTATGTGAAACCTGGAAAATGTAGGGTATGTATTAATAATAAAGACAAACTAGTCTAGATTATATGTATAGTTGAAACAATTTACCATTGGGAGATCGATTTACGTCTAGAAAATTGAGTTGGGATCATTAAGAGCTAAGTTAGAAATCGGGGTGCTTTCTACCACCCGTGGTAGGGGACGTATCGAGCTGCATCCAGCCACGTCTCACCTATTAAATAACATTACATTTATGTTTGAATTGTCCATGGTGTTTGCTCGCTAGGTTAGGCTAAGTAATATAAGTTATTTTATGTTACATTTGGCTGTAGAATTGACTGAATTATACTTTTATGGATTATTTTGAACCTCCTGTTGTCCTTTTGTCTAGCTCTGACCTTACAGTATTATTTTATTTATTAGACTTCACTCCTTCGGACACAACTCAGGTGGCAGTAAAATCTCTCTTGCATCCTTCAGACGCAGCTTGCTCAAGGGGTGTGACTTGGGTCGCAACTCGATACAGCCCATTTACCAACAACAGCAATCGAATATCTATTAATAACTTAGTGTCAAGAGACTGACTATAGGCTATAACGGTTCTATAGAAGATGACGATGAAGGAATAACAATAGGTCATCAACAATAACCGGACTTTGATGACCAAAAATTACCTATAAAATGTATTAAAAATTATTTAAAACCAATTACTTCAAATAGCCTATACAACAAATGACCTAAAATATTTAACAAAAACTCGAAATTAATGCACACAACTAAATCAAACATATTTGGAATGCCAGGCCTCTACCGTGGTTTGGATCCCACGTTAAACTGTAGGTCCTCCATTTCATCTCACAATCACCTTACCATTACACATTGGCGTAAGTGCGTACAACCCGAACAGATAGTAAGATGCGGTGCTAATAATAATAATAAATCAAACAAGCACTTTGCAAATGTTAACTTAATAATATTTAAAATATCTGTTTCAAAAGTAATATCTATCTCCTCCCAAAGTAGCCTTTTCCAACTTAGTTGCAGTGTCGCACCAAGAATATGGATTTTCCAACTTTACAACCAAAGAGGAGTTTATTTCTTTCATTATCTTTTCATTGTGACAACTATAGGGGGGAAACATTTATGTTTGAGTATTTAAATATTTATGTATTTATAAAATATTGATAGTATTAAAAATTATAATTATTCATCATAAATGTCTAAAAAAATATATTCAAAATAGCCTCATAATGATTTTAAAATGTCTAAAATTTGCCCAAAAATGACCCAAGCCAAGAAAATATAAACTTAAAAATCCAAAATGACAAAAAAAAGTCCAAAAAATTATAGGTAAAATGTTTCTAAAACCAGGGGATCATAAACAGAATACATGTACACAGTCATGAACATTGTCTGTGATGTAATATAAAAAAAAGTACATTTAATCAAAATCTGGGCTATTGTTGCCAATAAGGATGCTAGTGACAACTAGAATTTGATAAATAAAACAACACCAAAATTAAATTTGGAATGTTTCTGTATGGAAAAAAGTAAAAATATCCAGGCAACGAGTATATGTTTGAAAGATTGCCAAATAAATCCAAGAAACGTGCTTGAAAAAATAATCGCCTGCGTGTTCCTCCATGAATCCGCGATTAAGGTAGGAGGGAAGAGTACGTGAGGTAAGGTCAGTCTTTTTGAATATTTTAATAGCAAAAATAGTTTTTTGTACAAAATAGATAAAATCACTTCAGTAAATAAAGCTAGTTTAGTTTGTTTTTACTCTAAGAAAAATAAAGAGTTCTCGAATATTGTTCATGAACATAATGGAAATCGATGGGTAACATATATAAAGGTATAGCAACATAGAAACGTATATTAAATTAATAGAAAAAGCTATCATATCCCAGGATTCCGATAGCAAATGGTCAAGAGTTGTTGAAATTACTAGATGTAACCAAATTAACTACATATATGTAATGGAGGAATATTTTTATTATGGGGAAAAAAACTTTTTTTGTTAGAATTGAAAAGTGCAAAATTACTTATCTTACCTCTCATTCTTTTCGACCCCACCTTAAAGGATGGAATTTTGCGAGGACAATTCTTTTAAGGCGAGTAAGTACAATCTCCTTGGTTCTGAGTTGAACAAACTCTGAGTAGAGTGCGACATCAAGAAACCACGCTTGGAGGAGAAGCGCCATGTTGATTGAAGTGGGAAAGAAAGAGTGTGGGGGAGGGGTATAGGGGAGGGTAAAGAGGAGAACACAGTGTTGCTTGCTTGAGTACCTCGCTCACTCGTTCATTCAACTCTCTTTGTACACACTCGTCACAACAAGATTTAATTCACAGCTCTTTGCTGCTAACATTAGCATTATAATGTTGTTACCCCTTTGATTTATTTTCCACAGCGTCTTTAGACAGTCTAATTTTCATAGGAAGGGTCTTAAAAAATACAAATTTTTTATTTGCAGTCAATATTGTATACCTTATTATTATTATTATTATTATTATTATTATTATTATTATAAATGCGTATAACCCGAACGGGTAGTAAGACGCGGTGCTAATAATATTATTATTATTATTATTATTATTATTATTATTATTATTATTATTATGCTCAATGGTCGTATGGTCTAAGGCAGGAATGTATAGCCTCTCCCCTACTGAGGGCTGCGTAAGTTCTTGGGGAGTTTTCCGGGTGTAATGCATAAGATTTATAATATCAAATGCCCAAATATAATACACACACATACAAACATTACGCAAGTAACATTATACTTATGTTTATGGGAACTACATGATTGTAGGTTAGCGAGAATTTACGTCAGCTACAAGATCCTAGTTTTAGTTTATTTTAAAATATCTTGGAAGCGTCATTGAAGTGATATGTGTGAGTAAAGAAGATCTTATGAGAAGAGGACAGACGGGAAAGTTGTTCTATAGTAGGAAGTGTTGTAGAGGGCATATTCCTTACCCATTGTCATACATGCAGCAGAAACATGGACAATGAATGTAAGAGAGACTAGGAAAGTGGAGGCCATGGGGATGAAGTTTGTGAGGAGCATGTTAGACGTCATGAGGCGAAACAGGATAAGGAATTAAGTTATCCGGGAAAGATTGCGATTAGAGGGAGTTAATGAGATAGTAGAGAAAGCAAGACTGAGATGATACGAGCATGTTATGAGGATGGAAAAAGAGAGGATGCCAAAGAAAACTATGAACATGAAGTATTTAGGGAAAAAACCGCAAGGGAGGCCAAGAAAGAGGTGGGAAGATCAGATAACAGAAAGTGTTCCAGTGAGATGAGAATAATAGAAGCAATTAAAGAAGGAATAATGATAGAAGGATAGAGGAAGATGGAGGCATTTTACTAAACTGACCCGGCCAAAAGGCTAGAAACATTTTACGATGATGATAATGATTTATGCAATTTGAAGTATTTCAATTTAACCTGGCAGGGCGCGGAATAACGTATTTGGAACCTGAAAGTATCCCGTGAACCGCGGGTTGACATACCTGGTGCTAGACTTCACTATCGTGATAGACTGGTCTGCTGAAGACGGGGAGATTGGGGTTTGAATCCCGGTCGGGTCTTTTGAGCAGTTTTTTTTTTCCCGAAATTATTTCCCACTCTGCTTCCACGGGACTTTATAACATTCCCCCTTCCTTATGCTTACCCTCTTAGAGTAATTATTACAAATGCGTATAGCCTGAACAGGTAGTAAGACGTGATGATGAGAAATTAGATATATGATTTTATAGGTATTGATAATATATATATATTAAAAGTGATGGCTACAGGTCACATGATTTGACGTATAGTACAGGATGATTCGCTCGTTACAAGCCCCAAACATTTCTCAATACAATCGATTTCCCGTGACCATGCCTTATTACATATTCATAGCGGTAGGGTAGCCTTTTTTTTCCAAACGAACCTTTACAATAGAAGTCTAACAGTAAATATAAAGTGAGTTTGTAAATCAGTCAAAAACTATGAACTAACGAACTAAAGTTACATAGCGATTATATTTACAAATGTTTGGGGCCTCTATCAAGCGAATCACCCTGTACCTTTTATAGCTGTCAGACAAGGCCATTACCAAGATAATTTGACAATATTTTTAAGCTGTCACGATACCTGTTTTTCTTGATTCCGATTTTAAAGTTCAGCCTCGATTTTTAGATTCTCAATCTTGATTCTTGAACATTTCTTATTTCATTATTTTTCCAAACATCAAACCTAATATCAAAACTTTTTTTATTCGACTTCATAACTTAGTAAAGCAAAAAAAAATTTAAAAATGTAAATAGTAATAAGCACTTTTTTTAATTTTGACAAAGAAAAATATCTATTTTACCAAGTATTAACGCATACGATACATAATTAATAAAATAATTAAGAATTACATAAGCTTGTATTTTTACAAACAAATAAATCCTGAATTCAACATTTGTAAATAATTTAAAAGAGTTATAATATTAAAAACTAGTGAAAGCGTAACTATGTTAAAAACACCAAATAAAGTCTTAATTGAACGAAATTATTTAGCAATTAACAGCAAATAAACTAATATACAAATAATCGATTACTACCTATTCTGAATTTTTCCCTTTTGCTTATTTGTCAGTACTTTCAGTAAGAGCTAGGACTCGAAGAATCTAGAATCGTAATATTAAAATTGACTATAGATTCTTTCGATACCAGTAAGAATCTAGGGTATCGAAGAATCGAGTTTGACATTCCTACTCTATTCATTTGAGCTGTCTGCAGTTGATTACACGAAGAAGCCAGCAGAGGGGAAAATATAATTTAGAAGGAAATATACCCATTTGCATAGTCAAACCTACTACGCCTGAGTGCGGCGCTATACTAAATACAAGTCGACACCTACCTAGACAAGAATGTAATGAGCCAGTTTTGCGTATGAAAGTCAGTTCTACTACCTTTTACAAATTGTTGGCACTGAAGCTGAATATTTAGTTTTAGGATATGTTGCTGTCTTAATTCAAATGACTATATATGGTATGGGTCTATATATTTCTGACAAATCCACAGAAATCGCTTAAATTTAATTGATTCGATTTCAAGTAGATTACAAATGTATTTTTGTTGAATTGAATTTTTCTCCCGTTCATTAAATAATAAATTAATGACCTAGATATACCACAACAAGAACCAAGATAAAAACTCAGTGGCACAATAATATTGTATTAAACAAGAAAAAAAATGTATATATTTAAAAGAAAAACAATACAAAGGCTTTGGACGATCATACAACCCCGTGATCTCCTAAATAAGGTGCATCTTTTCATCGAGTGAAGATGATTCTAGAATAGTCACATAAGAGAGAAAACAATAACTAAGACCAGAAATAAAGCAAAAAGCAAATCCGTTAAACAAACCACAAACAGATAAACACCTAGTAATTTAACCCCACAGGCTTAGTTAAATTTAAAACAAGAAATCTTCAAAACAAAGTTTAAGAAATATTAATGGTTCAAGCGTTAGTTATATAAACAAAACCACAATAATAATATATTAAATCATTTAAATTTATTAACGTATATAGTGTAGAATTGAATTAACCCCCAAAGATTTAGTTGAATTTACATATAAACGGGACATCTTCAAAACGAATAGCAAGAAAGATTATTTAATGTACCAGAATTCGTTATATAAACGAAATCAAACTAAATTTAGGCTAGACATTTTATTTATAATATATTTGAATTCAACAACAACGTTATATAGCTATATATATATATGTCTAGATAGATAGATAGATAGATAGATAGATTGATTGATTGATAGATAGATAAATGGATAGATATAGATAGAATGACCAGAAGAGTAATAAGTTAAAAATCGATAGTGAATTATGAAAAGTAAATGGAAATAAATCAATGTAAGTAATTTTTAAGTCCGATAGAGAAATTTTATAATAAGAAAAGTCTATACAGCGCAGCCCCTTATCATGCAGAAAAGAGTGTGCCCGATTAACCTAACCCCCCACCCCCCCTATAAACACTGTAGCCAAATACATTTCAATAACTCGGAAACAATGATTGCTCGTGTGAGGAAGGACCAATGAGCAGCCTAGATTCCAAAACATCATCCCCATCCAAGGTAATGAGAAATAACCACGCTATCTGAAAGGGGGCTAGATTTCCCGACTCGCCACTAGGAGTCACTGGGTCGACGAGCAATAACAAGGACCATGAGTATGTCTTTATGTTTTATCCAGTCAACATGGGCCAGATCCTGGTGAGTTGAACATGTGTTGTAGCTATCCTAGCTAACGCTAACATTTCCCAAAATTTATATCTGAAAAGTGTTTCTATATGGTTATCAAAATAAAAATTGTATAGGAAATATTATTTAAGAGTAATTTTTGATAATTGCCTATGAAATATATATTTTTTTCTTACAATAATAAACTAAATAAGAAAGCATAAACTATTGTGTCGTACCATTTATTTTTTAAAGTGCACGATGAATATAAGTTACAGATTTGCACACCGATAAATGTAAACACTTCTTGGACATGTATGTCTCAATATTCCCGTACCCATTTCCTTTTGCGCAGTAACAAAATAATGATTTTAGATTTTGAGACGTCACTGACAAAACGACGAAATAGAACTCTTGCTATAATCAGCGTGTATGTGCCTAATTATCCTAACGAACTATGTCTAACTCGTATTTTGTTTGATTGCAGGTGAGTAACCCACGACCACGCACGTTGGGCGTGTGACCTTGTGCGTGACTCTTGGCGTGAGTACCGTTGCTAACATATCGTCGTCACCTTGCCACTTGCTTGCTTTTCACTTTATAAGATTAGCAACAACTCGTGTTTTTTATTTGCGCTCCAAGGTATCTTAGCAAATAATAATAAAAATATTATTGCACCGGTTAATAACCAAATATATAGTTCAATCTTCATAGCTAAGGCTTTAACTCACTGTTAGCACCGCGTCTTACTACCCGTTCGGGCTATACGCACTTATGCTAATGTGATTGTGAGATGAAATTGAGGACCTACAGTTTAACGTGGAATCCGAACCACGGTGGAGGCCTGGCATTCCACACATTCACAAGATATGATTAATACTCGTATTGTCAGAGGTAGAGGAAGGGTTTGGTAATCAGATAAATCTGTGACAGGACCGAGAATTGAACCCCGAACCCCCAGCACAGAAGTCTGACACCTTATCCCTAGACCACCAGGTGACCAACTCACTGTTAAATATGTTACCGCATTAAACTTTGGGAGTCCGAACTAGATGGAAAAGGGAGGAAAAATTACAGATAAGCTACAAGAACATAATTACTGTCAACTTTATTTAAAATGAAAGGCAGCAGTGTTTAATTGATGGACTACACTGTCGCCCCATCTTAAAACTTGCAAAGTAAGCTTGCCACATTTCGGGATAAACGGGGTATACATGGATTAGAAAAAGAATTGGATTTAGTTAGAATTTACAATGTTACTAAATTTTATAGGAATTAAATTAAACTAAAATTTTAATTAGCAGTGGCACTTGAAGGAGGATAGGATTTCAAGAAAGGGTCGATCTTCTTTTACTAACTTTTGAGGTTAATTATTTTTTTAATAACAATCACCCGTGGCTTCGCTCGCAATAAACAATACATCAATATATTCGACAACTTCAAGTGTTAGAAAAAAATTAAATTGAGTCTATAGCAGTTTTTTATGTGCGTACGAAGATTCACGAAGATACACGAACTCGCCTTCATCCCTTTCCCCTCCACATCACAGCTCATATCACGTGACATCGTATGTACCCGCAATACCAGTCGTGACGTATGTTAACTGCTTACGCCCGGGTTTTTCGATACTACTTTGTTCGTTGATAAAAAAAAAAGCTTGATGGTATGGAACTTAACATGTTAGCTGAAAAATAATGAGTACAAAAATGTCCCTTATCGATCCATTGACGACTTTTTTTTTATTTGAGCGGCAAAAAACAAAATATACACACAAACATTCTAAAAATTGATTATTTTGAATAATTATTATTATTATTTGTACTACCCAGAAAAAAGAAACGCTAAAAAAAATGCGCATAAAAACGTTATAGTTTTATTATATGTAGAGATTTACCATCAAAAAACCAAAATTGAGTAAAATGAAAAAAGCTCACCAATTAAAGGTTTTAATTTACTATCAAAGAAACAAAACTAGACTAACCTAGCTTACAAGCAAAGCCATAAAATAACTAAAAAAATAAATAAATTTAATACGCAAATGCAAGCACGCTAACAGTGACTCTTCTACCTGGAAGCATTGTTGTTGTTTGAATAAAAAAAACTGAATTCACCACCATATACACCAAACTAAATAAATATAATAGATACGCAAAACCATGTAATATCTGAAAATTACCCAAATTTAAGAAGCCAGTGTGAGCATGCTAAAAGTGGCTCTCTTACGTGTAAGCACTGGTGCATTGAGCACCAAAATAAATATTTTAGATATATTATAAAAAAACAACTAAATATGCACAATTTACTCTCATAAACATAAAATAACTAAAATAATGCCTAAATTTAAAACGCAAATGCAAGTACGCTAACAGTCAAGTTCTCATGTGTGGAGCCTTTGCTGCAATGAACACCAAAAGAAATAGTTTAATCTTTTTATCATAAAAACAAAAATGAATAAATTGACAGATGCACTATATTAAGCACCTTAACCTACCAAACAAAATCATGCTTTTGGCTTATTAACAAGGACTAAATTAAATAGACATAATTCACAAGCAACATCATATAATTACTGAAATTATCTGCGGCTTCGAATCTTTAGCTGACAACAAAAAGACAGAAACTCGCACAATTATTCATGTTTATTTATATCTATCCCAAAACCTTCGTTGCCAAGGAAACTTATAAATTATCTTTTGATCTTTTACAAGCCCCTCGTTCCCAAAGAGACTTACAAAGTAGATTACATTTTAAAAGTTAATTTAATAGAATTGTTGCAAATTTAATTTGGAAATGTAACCCCACTACCAGTCGTTTCTTTTCGACACTGCTTCGCTCGCTGGTGAGGTAGCGTGATGGTGGTATATAGCTTATCCTGTATTCTTAAAATAAGGAGTACAAGCGAAGAAGTCCCCTCTAGATCCGATGAATAATTTTTATGTGTACAATACATTCGCCAGGGATTCTATCTCTCAATTTCTCCCTCAATGGTGACCTAGTACAACGTGAGTCCAACACCTTAAGACAGCTCGGCCACCACTGTGGGTATCAACATAAGGCTATTAAGTTGGGATGAAAGGGGACACGAAAAAAAGAATATATTATGGCAACACTTTTTTTTGCTAGAATAATTAAATTATTGCTCCGGTACAAACATCGAGTTTAATTTTTCTTAAAAAGTTTAAATCAACATTTCCTGAATAATCATCATGAGCATGCCGGCATTAGATTATAAACTTCTTAGATAAAAAGAAAAAAAAGTTGTCATTAAATCCCAAGATATCCTTGACAAATATTCAAGATAATCTGGAAGTCATCATGTGGAAAAAAAATGTTAAGTTTGTACTCGAGCAATATTTTCTTTATTTTGGCAAAAAAAAAAATGTTTTGCCATAAAAACTAAAAACAGACCTATTTGTAACAAAACACGTTTGTGACCAAAATATGTAAAATGCTTCTTCAGTAGATACGTTTAGTTAAATTTTCTATATATACTATAATCTCGGAAGTTCTTTAATATATCTCACGGGCATATTGAGATTTTAAAAGAAACATTTTAAATAAAAAGAAATTTTCCTGTTCAAATTACGAAATGCCCGTGATAAATATTTAGTAACTGTCGAGATTACCAGGTGTAGAAAATTAAACTAAATGAATTTAGCAGGACAGTATTTTATTTAATATGAACAAAAATGTTATTTGCTATAAATTTGTAGAAATACTAATCTAAACTCACGCTTTCTTCAATCCCAACTTTACATCTTAATATCAGTGAAGAACATGGCGAGATTAATTGAGTAGAAACTCCACCAGTGTTTGCCTGGAAGGAGGATAAAGGCAAGGCCGTAGCCAGGGGGATGGTTTTGGGGGTTCAAACTCCCCGTGAAATTATATTAACAAAATATATATAGCTTTATTTATGGTTCAAACATTATCAAAATTAAGATATAAATACAAATTAGGAGGCTATGCTACCATAAAATGCACTTCAGAGAGCTTCTAGAGGTGTTAAATATTTAGAAATTTTCTTAGCCTTCGGCAGCTAGGGGGTTATTTTACCATAAAAAACACTTCACAGAGCTTCAAAAAGAGTCTAATATTTAAAAAATGTCCAAGCCTTCGGCAGCTAGGGGGTTATTTTACCATGAAAAAAAACTTCTGAGCGCATCTAGAACTGTTTATCTTTTAGAATTTTTTTTAGCTTTCAATGATTTGGGGATGTGCCCACCAAACCCCACCTGAAATTATTGGCTGGCTACGGCCTTGGATGAAGGTAAAAGCCGCTCGTGATTGAACACTACGTCGAAGGGTATAGGAAGCTAGTATTGATCTAAAGGGGTTCATCAAATTCCAGTGGGTTCCGGACCCCGGTTCCCAAAGCTGTACGCATTTTCAAACGTCCTTTCGGGTCACAAAGTACTTTGCACTCTTACGTGAGGCCATTACTGATGTCCTTAGTTTTAAATATTCCCACATTTTACCAGGTGTTTAGTCGNGAAATGACCTTCAGACCATTGGTCAACGTTTTCGACACCTCGCTGTTTCTCTTGTGGTGTGTTTGGCCTCCGAGGAATGTCTAGGTGACTGTCTCATCTTCCTTATACTCCGACACAAATCTTAAGTGAAGTAAAGAATTTCATTAGTATTGTCTTCTTTCTTATACTCCGACACAAATCTTAAGTGTAGTAAAGAATTGTATTAGTATTTTCTTCTTTCTTATACTCCGACACAAATCTTAAGTGAAGTAAAGAATTTCATTAGTATTGTCTTCTTTCTTATACTCCGACACAAATCTTAAGTGAAGTAAAGAATGTTATTAGTATTTTCTTCTTTCTTATACTCCGACACAAATCTTAAGTGAAGTAAAGAATATTATTAGCATTTTCTTCTTTCTTATATTCCGACACAAATTTTAAGTGGAGTAAAGAATATTATTAGTATTTTCTTCTTTCCTACTTTCCGACACAAATCTTAAGTGAAGTAGAGAAAATTAGTCTTTTCTTCTTTCATATATTCAGTCACAGCTCTAAGATGAAGTAGATAAGATTTCGTATTCTTCTTTTTAAACTTAGCCACAACTCTTAAGTAGAGTAGACAAGAACGTATCTTCTTTGTTATATATCGTCACAACATTTATGTGGTATATGAATATAGTGGCTATTAAAAAAAATTGCTAATGGGGCTATTTCTATAAATTATATAGGGGGCATCCACACACGACTTATAGATATACTTAACAGAGATAATAATAAATATTATTAATTATTTAAAGTAACAACATTTGAGCCTATCTTAATACACGCAATTTGTTTGGTTTGTATTTAGTACTAGGTATTTATTAATTAAATAAGACTAACTAAGCTATTCAAAAACTATTTTTTAGCGATTTACTAGGGATTTAGCGAACGCCATTAAAGAAAAAAAGCAGAAAACATATCACCGCCACCATTTATGACTAAACACCGTACGTCTAAACGTTTCATTAACTCATTGAATATTTAAATACAGATTGGGTAGTTTTTCATTCCTCACATAAATAGAGGGTCTAAGTCCTAAAAAAATGGGCGTCTACAGTAAAATTAATTGTTTAAATAGTTTCATTAGTTTTTAAAAGTGTTTTAATTCTCATCTGATAGTACTTAAGGCTATTGATCTTCATTTACGGTAACTCGGGATTTTTCTTGAAGTTAAAAATGTATGTAGTGTAAATAATAAAATGTAAACACAATCCCATATTAATCCGCTTTGAAAATATATTATTCTGATTTACAAGTGACTTAAACTGACTCAAAGCCTAGATTTTTTTGATTTTTTTCCGAGGAGAATGAATGCAGAACTGTTTCTATTATAGTTTGATCCTTCACAAAACATTCAAAGTTAGTTTTAGTTAACTATAGCTGCACGACCCATGTCAAGCATTGAATTTGTCTATAAATACCTAAGCTTAGATGCATAAGTGTTGCTAGCTCTTAATTATTGGATTTGTGTGGGGGCGGAGTGGGAGAGAGATTACAGAAGAAGAAAAATTCCCTTTAAATTAGAAAATAAAAATATTATTTTGTATCAAATGAATAGCACGAATAATGTCTTGTCTAGATTGTATTATTAACGGCAAGGAGGTCGGCTGTGTGTAATGATGTGGGTCTTTTCCTAGATGGTTTCCCACTCCCACCCTCCACGCAAACATGGGTACATTTCTTTTAAATTATACCGTTCTAATTTCTACCTCATTTGGGTAGATCTACCAATAGCAAAATAGGCATTAAAACGTTAATAAAAAACATATCACAGATGGGTCGGATCCACAGTTTTACAAATCTTGATATGTATTTTACCTCTGAATCCCAGATCTTGAATTTAAATTCTAATCTTGGAAAAAATACATATAAATAGCATCTTAATGTTAATCTCTTTTGTTATAATGTGATAATTATAACATTAACACATTACGTCAAGTGTTAATTATAAGTTTGGGTGTGGCTGAAGTTGTTTATTTTTCTAGAATTATGTTGGATACGAATCACCAAAGAGCAAAATTAGAGCACTAAAACAAATACCATTTAAAATTTTGATTTCTTTTTATTGGATCTTGAACCAATATTTGCTCGAATAACGAATCTCCTTAAGGATTCAAGGATCCCATTCCTAATATTCAGTCAAATTTGATTAGGAAGGAAAAGGTCTTAATAGTTGGTAGTTAGAAATGTTTGTTACTGTACTAAATCTAATCTCGCATATTCATATGCCAAGCCATTTGATGTGCAGCTGTCACTTTTGATGGACGTTATCAATACCTATGAACAACATTTTTAATGTGGTAAAATTATATCAAATTTGTCTGCAAAAATATTTGTATTTTCAAAAATCAATCTATGAAAATAGGACGGTACACGCACCTATGAGCACACATTTAAAGGATATTCACACAAGATTTGTGAGTTGTCTTGATATACATTCTCTCCCTACTACATACCACATCGGGGTGCGTTCAAGAATAACTTTGTGTGTGTCTTTCATCGTGACACTGAATAAAAACTGTAAACCTCTGATTTTTCCTCCTAATGTCGATGCTGTAACGCTCTGACGTGTGGCGTCGGTTATTGAGACGTGTGGCTGCGCAACCTTTGCAAATTACAGCATTAAATAAGCACATAGCTTGTGTTCGTTTAAAAATGCTTTAATACAGTTTATACTTGGATATTTTCTCAAACCCAGATCAGATTAATTTGAATAATGGACTAGCCGCACACTCAGAAAATCTTAAAAAATTTAAGAAGTTTATTTTATTTTTGTGCGCCACATCTTATTACACGTCCGTATATTTACACTGATTAGTGATGAGATAGGAATTAGTAAGATATAGTTTCAAATTACATTCACACTGCAGCTGCAAGGACGAAGAGTTGTAATAAATTTAGGAAAAACACACTTTCATACACTAGGTCGGTGTTCGAACCTGGACATCTCGCTACAGAATATACAGACCATCCAAGACTGACGTTTTTGTCTTCTTGCCCACTGTCCTACCAACTACCGTGAAGCTGGTATAGTTGGCTCAACGCCAATGGTTCAAATCCCGGTCCACGTTAATATATTAGTAATGACAAGATGTTAGAATAATCATAAATCATAGGCTTAACGTAATATTGTTCACACGATCAAACATTCAATCAAGAGTTTTTGTGTTGTAATATAACTCCATTTTATCTTAATGCTCTACTGAAATCTTTATTATATCACCACTCTGATAACACGCCTTCATTTAAATATTGTTATATACTTTCGATAACTTCTTTATAGTATTCAGATAAATAGATCAAACAAAAGACACCGAATTAAGACTCGTGATCTGAGCGCTACCTTTATCGTCCAAGGATGGCCGTACGGATAATGTGGTTGGCTCTGATCCGACAGACTTAAGTCAATTAACTGTCATCTGCTTTAGGGATGATATGCAATACGCGAGGATTAGATTATCGACCCAACCCAGATTAAACTAATGTCTTCCTGAAAAGGCTTAACAGTGTCTAAACAATAGTGACCCTTCACGCGAATAATGATAAAGTTTACTTGACATTCATCCTTCTCATCCTGTAATTTTAGGCTTATTAGCTATCTCAGATTGGTCAAACCTTTGATGATTCACGGATACGGATCCCCGTATTGCAGCAAGCAAAGAAGGCTGCAAGTGAAATTTTAAAAAATCATCATGAAAATGACAATAAACATCTAGCTTATAGCCAGTATACAAGTGCAATATAATAGTATTTTATCAATATACCAATATAGTTAATGAGATTACTGAGGCTGTTTTTGAGCCACATGTTTCTTGATAAGGTAATAGGCCCTACAAACGAATACTACTCGTATATTATAGCCAACAGTGCTTACTGATATTGAACATTCTTTTAGATAACTTGCTAGCCTCGGGCTTTCAATGGATGTAAATTGTTATCTTTAAACACGCTTGAGGTGCACAACCTCATCTATATCATGCATACAAAGTTTCAGCGTTCTAGGTTTCTTTGTTTTGAAGCTACATTGTCAAAACAAATATAAATTAGCATACTTTATTTATATGATTATGGTATTTACAGTGCTAAATCTTATTTCACAATAACCGGCCTAAATATAGCCCAGCAGTTTAAATAGAACTGAATACATATATGTCCTTCTCATTAGCTGATTATTTATATATATATATATATATATATATAT
>CABFVZ010000763.1:18797-104588 GCA_902151445.1 Timema monikensis
ATATATAATTTTGTTTCTATCCCATTCGGATTTTTCCCTTTCCTGACTTCAAAGGGGATGGATGGTGTTGTAGTTTGCCAACCTGAGTTTGAGATGGGAGGTCAGGGTTCTAATCTTGAATTGATGCACCAAGGATGGTCGTCATTATTATGATTTTCAATGTGATTTTTATAACATCTCTCGAAGTAAATGTGGCGCATGTCCTCTTAGCTATCGTTTGTATTCCTAACTCGTAAAATTAAGTTAGTAACCCATTTGTTAAAAATACACGCCTGTCAATTGCAAAGCATTTGTAACACTGATTTCCAGCTCTGCAATTGTATATCTGACTGAAATATTTTTATTTACGCCGTGTATTAAACAACACCCGAGATCACTTGGTAGCGCTTCTACCAGTTTAATTTCCGACACGGGTTAAAAAGTGTATATTTGTATGAATCGAAGCTTAAACAGAGAGGTTCAGTTAAGTGAAAATTGACTAGCTGGACACGGAAATCGAACCCGTGATTCGATTCCCGTGTCCAGGTTTTCATTTTTCACTTATTAAATTTGACTCGGCTATCAGAACCGAGCCTGTGGATGAATATCACATATCAATTTGCGATACAAATAAATTAATATTAACAGAGATGTATTAAAATACATTTTATTAGCTTGATTATTCGTTCTCAGAGGTGACTTGACGACCAGAGACTGGGTATTTATTGTCTATACCATAGTTTGTTATTAGTTTGTTTGATACAAATCTATAATGTTAACGGCTTAATCTAATAGATACGGGTGGGTTGGGATAATTTAAAAGTAGTTCATTCCCAATATTGCTGAGAGAGAAACCACAGGGATAAATCACATGCGGGTAAACGCCCATAGTGCATCTGGATGGTATTCAATACCGACTATCTCGTCAATGGTTACCTTGTAGAATGCAAACCGTGGACCACGTGGACACAATTGTGTATGTTATAACTATATATTAGTTTGTCAGTCTTGTACTGATGTAATCAGTAGGGTCATAAAGTGAATGTTAAATAAACCTAGTAGCTATAAAATTCTAAGCAATACTTCACTCAAAAGCTGTGCCCGACTATGTAATCCACCTGTTTGGCCAGTGGACGGTGACCCCGACAAGCCGAGCCAAGACTAGCTCAAGAGGAGGGGCGATGGGGGGCTATTGACCCTAAACTTGACTTGCACTTCTCTTCCTGAAGGCTTACGATTCTCTTTACGCAGTCGAAGGGCACAAACAGTAATTTTAATCATACAATATTTTAAAAAATTCAAAATTTTTGCAACCAAAATTGAATACGTTTCTTTGTTATTTTATTTAAAAAATTTCTAATTTTCTGAATTTGATATTTCAAATATAAGAAAAATATATCTAAGAAATAAAAATAAACTTTGATCTTTTTTTCGTGTATATAATTTTAATGTTATTTCGATGATAAAGCATAGAAATTTAATTTAATTATTTGGTTGAAAGGGGTCCCCAAAATTTACTTCCCCAAGCCCCATGGATACTCTGGGAAATCCTGTATACGGACCCTCCATAGCCCCTATATGACCTAAAAAGCTGAAACTGAGTATGGACCACGGGACATAACCGGAGGGAGCCTGATTTTCAATTTATTAATTTTTTTTCTGAGAGTAGTTCACCGATTAGATCAAATCGATTTTCTTGAATTTATCTCCAGCGATTTTGATTAAATTTCCTATTTAGGCATTGCCTAACATTATAAATAAAATGGAAATTCCCATTTCCCCATGAAAACGACATTGAAAGTACGTTTCATTAACGCAAACTTCCAAATTGGATCAGATCTCTACAAATATTTTAGACACGAAATAATTTTACTATTGTAAAGTTGTAGTATTATTAAAATCAAAATGTTTTATATGAAATATATTTTTTATCAAACAAAAAGTTTCCAAGATATAATAAAATATATAAATTTATAATTTGGGGTACTTTGAAAAGGGTGAATTGATTGTTATACCTTTGCTGAACAGAGTTGTTCTTTTCTAACGGTTTCTGTAAACGTGTACAACGGATTTATTAGTTTTAAAAAATGGCACAATAGTACAAATAATAATTAACTTTATTAATTAATTTGGTTATAGTTTTTGTTAAAACACACTTCAATATGTCACTGTTTTTAAATATTTATTGTACAGAAAGTTACTAAATTATTTTCAATTTTATATAGATTTTCTGTTAATTTATTCTGAATTATAATTTACAAAATATTAATTTAACATGTTTCTTAGTTGTTTTGTTTTTTTAAACTGCCTCCTACTACCCGTTTGTGTTAGATATAAAAGAATTAAATGAAGAAGGTAGATTTTCAAATAAATGTATTCATTCACTTTTGCGTCGATGGAGTGTGGGAATTTATGAAAAAACTTAATAGGCCTACATACGATCAGGATTCAAAATACGTTTCCCGTAAGTAGCACTCTAGTCTAACATGCGAGTGACGCGGTAGGTCATGCGACCACCGATGCGAATAACTATATTATTATTATTATTATTATTATTAGCACCGCGTATTACTACCCGTTATGATTGTACGCCCTTACGCTAATGTGAAATGATAGGGTGATTGTGAGATGAAATGGAGGACCTACAGCTTAACGTGGGATCCAAACCACGGTGAAGATCTGGAATTCCACACATTCACAAGTTGTGATTAATACACGTCTTGTCAGAGGTGAAGGAAGGGTTTGGCAATCAGATAAACCTGTGCCAGGGCCGAGGATTGAACCCCGGATCCCCAGCATAGAAATTTGACACCTTATCCCTGGACCACCAGGTCACCTAAACAGAATAATTATACATTTAGACCATTGACCCACCAAAAGGGGTAATTAAATTTTAAAAACTCTAAGGTTTAAAAGATTAATATGTTGAATTTTCCCTCACAATCATTCACATTCATTTAAAATTTATATGATATATTTTAGTGAAACAAATATGCATAGGCCTGTATATGAAAAGTAAATATTATATAATATTTATATAAATATAAATGGGAGACATTTTAGAAAACGTTCTAAAATAATTATTTTTAAGTAAGGGAAGTTACAATACAAAGACAAATAAAACTTTAAACTGATGAGATAATGATTTGTAATGTAATCAAAATGGATAAAACCGTGTTAAGTACATTTTTAAATTATAAAAAGTTTCAAAAAAGATTGAAGTATACGTAAAGGGTTGACTAGAATTGAAATCTTTTAAGATCTAAACACGTTGAATGTTAAACAAGAATAATTATATAAACAATATATTAATGTTGAAAGTTGAATAAGTAAATTTTAATTTAATATAAGATTGAATGTATTTAAAAATTGACCAGCACTGATTAGCACATATTTATATTTGTATAAATGCTAGTGTTAATTTAAAATTGGTGATGAAAATGCTATTAAAATAAAAATAGTAATTTGATAATACAGACTCCTTTCAAATATCGCAAACGGATATCAAATAAATTGGACAGTTTTGGCGTATATTGTGTGTTTTTTTACAAGTTTACAAGGGAGTTCAAGCATTGATCGGTACATTAGCCGCCTTCAAAAGACAATAAAAACCAAACGTCAGAAACTTGAATATCATTCCCATGTCATGGCACTTGTGAAATCCTCCTTTCCTCCACGATTTAACTGCTTTAGAAGAACCTTTTCTCGCGGCTGATACTCGAAAGCGCTGTGCCGCCAATAGTCTCGGCTTGACCTTATGTGGATCGGTTGTGACGACAGTATTGAGGAAGGTCCAGCCAGATTCTCTGAAGGTTGGGCTCATAAATCACCACTGGACCAGTTTTTTTTTTGTTTGGTTCACTCATGATGTCGTAACAAGCGCTAAGGTATTTTATTATTATTTGAACACGCATCGGTGGTCACGTGTTTAGAGGCATTAGTCTTGGCTTATTTGGTTTGTCAGTGATGGAAAGGTTGGGGTTCGAATCCAAGCTGACTGTACCGAGGTGTTTTATCTTAAACAGCTTCCCATGCTTTTTACACGTAAATGCGGGAATATGTCTTTTAAATTATACCTTCCTCGATCTTACCTCAATAGTGCCTGCGATTCCAAACTGGTAGTAAGACGAAAATTAACTGTAGTATACTGGGTATCAAAGGTGGTGGTGGTAGTTTTGTAATTTTTCAAATAAAAACGTCCATATTTATTTTTAATTTACTTGGAGATATTAAAAGCGTTTTTTCTAGATACAAACTAAATGAAATATCACTCCCTCCTCTTCGCTCTTCTCAACCAGAATACCCACCTCCATCGTCAAATGCTGAATTAGTTCAAACAATTCTATAAATTTAGATATTTCTTTCGGAATAACATGTTATCAAATGAGATTTTTTTACAGACATTTTGTAGTATTTCTTTATAACCGCCCGTCCATACTGATGGAGGTTGTTCTCCATTTCATGGGTGACCTGGTGGTCTAGGGGTAAGGTGTCAGACTTCTATGCTGGCGGCCGGGGTTCAATCCTCGGTCCCGGCAAAGATTTATCTGATTACCAAACCCTTCCTTCACCTCTGACAAGACATCTTGTGAATGTGGGGAATGCCAGGCCTCCACCGTGGTTCGGATTCCACGTTAAACTGTAGGTCCTTCATTTCATCTCACAATCACCCTACCATTACACATTAGCGTAAGTGCGTATAACCCGAATGGGTAGTAAGACGCGGTGCTAATAATAATAATAATAATTCTCCATTTCATGATTATTCTTTAGTCTGATTTTTTGCATTCACCTAGATACGATCTAATACTCTGGCTAATAAACACTACTGCCTCTTTTATATTTTGTATTCACACAGTAAAACGCAAGTTAAGATTAACACAAAATTACACTTGCTAAAAATACCTCATCCTATATTTAATAATGTTCTAATTTTATAAAAAACATAATTCACAAATGTATGAAGTCGAGCCATTCAGATTCCCGGATGCGCATGTTGTTTCATTATTCAACATTACCCATGAGCCCACGGGTGAAATATCGCCGAGGAACATCTTCGTACAGTCAAACGCTCATAGGATTAGCCTTTTATAAAATATCACCATATATTTTTGCCATCATCGTTGTTATTTTATAAGTATTGATAATATCTAACAAAAGTGACAGCTGCATATCACAGAACTTGACGTATGAATGTATTACAGTAGCTATATTATCTTTTTATCTGTCAGATAAGGCTCTTCCTATTAATATTGAAGTGTACATGTACTTCCGTTTCCAACTCATTATGTTACTTGTAGCCTGACCCATTTATAACCCTCCTCCTCTGGTGGAAAATTGTTTCAGGATATTCTCACGGTCACACTTGTCATCGCAATGTTACACTGACCTAGGAACGCGCGTATTCAAGTCTCTTTCATAAATGTGTGTTCGAAAAAAAAAAGTTCCCATACAACCAACAGAACTATATATACCTAGGTATTATATACTCCGCTGAAAAGCGTCGTGTTTGCAATAAACGGGATTTTTTGGTGAATGGGAAGTTGAGATTTTTAATTTTGGTGGGGTCACTGGGGATGGTTTCCCAAATGTGGCTCTTGTATTTTTCCCTCTCCACGTTGATGCAGGTGTATTTCTGTAATATAGCCTCCTCTTAGTTTAAAGTGGGGAGTTAAGGGGGACGAGAGAAAATATCAGTGTTTTTGCAGTCTTAATATAAAAACAATTTTTTTGGTCAAAAGAAAGCAAATATTTTCCCAGTGGAAACATATAATTTAATTTTATTCCCATGGTAACATAAACTGTTCTTTAATATCCTATCTCTCACTCGTGTCCTGGAATTCAATAACAACATTTTCTCTTAATTTAAAAAGTTTGTCATCTAATGCCGCTATGATCGTGATAGCTATTAAACAAAATGTGAAGAAAAGAACACTATGTTTCTTCTAGAGGAATATTGTATTTATTTTGGCCAAAAAAAAATTTACTATAAAAATTGCGAAAATACTTACCTTTTCTCGCGTATGTCTATGATAACCTTGGTATTAAACATATATATATTTCTGTCTCTTTCTATATTTGTCTTACTCTCTGTCTCTCTCTGTCAAACTTGAGGCTAGCGGACCGAATAAGGCTCGATCCATGACTCTTCAGGCACGGACTTTTGGATAAATTAAAATAACCTGGTCTGATTCATCTTATAATAAATATTGAAGGAACATCCAGTTTGAGATTAGGAAATTGAGCACTATTTTTTGTACATTTAACAAGTGCTTCATATTTTTACTCAATGACGATCTATTCCTAAATATTGTTAAATTTGCGCACCAAATGATTAAAGAATACAATATTTTGATGCGGCTATAAACACAATTACTACATATAATAGCTTGGCTATTTAATCCATCATGATATTAGCATTCGTAAAAATTGTCATTGTATGGATCGTGATCTTAATTTATCACGCATTTGTAGATGACGATTTTCACACGTCTCGTATAGACTTTGCCTTAAAATATTTGTGAAGAACTACACTAGGAACGGGACGAATCCTGGATAGCTAAGTGGTAAGAGCATTGGCATACAAAAATCTCGGGTTCATTTCCTTTATTTCCCCAAGTGTCATTTTTAAATACAAAGAATATATTTATACGCGGCTATAACCATACTTAATTATAACAGCTTGGCTATTTAATCCATCACAAGATTTAAATCCTTGTGGTAAATAAAAGGTTCATAAACGTAAAATGCCCCCTGGTGATCGAACTCCGACCTCTTGGGTCAGAGTCAAGAACGCTATCCGTGAACCTAATTGCCGGTTGTGTCCCTATCCTCAACGCTTGTTCTGCCAATTAATTCCCCGGCCATTGATTCAAAATGCCGCTATATTGACGTCACGAACAATTAGCGGCGTATCTCCTCCAGAGTTCAAAGACATTTTGTCGGTGGTGCCGGTCAGGTGTTGTCATGTGCGCTTGGTTGCCCTTACAGGTGCGGTATGAAAATACTTGCATACCTTTCGGTGACTCAGCCTAAACCCGTTTATACCAAAATAAATGTTACTAATGGTTTTTACGTACTTTCTAACAACAAATTTTTACCGACAAGGACAGTGTCCTTTCACCCCAATAAGTGTCTTAGGAATGGATATATCTGACAGAAAAACTTGATAGATCTACTTTCTGTATTAATACGTCAAGTCATGTGATCTGAATCTGTAAATTTTAATGGATATTATCAATACCTATAAAATAACACTAATAATACAGTAAAATGTTATTGATGTTGACCGCAAAAATATGTTTCTTTTTTCTTTTCTAGAAGGTTCTCCGAATGTCCATTCGTAAGAATATCACGGTATAGCTCATTCTTTCACTCACCAACGCAAAGAAAGGACAAGCACTTCCATCTCACTAGATATATACAATATATTTAAAGATTATTGCAAACCCCTAAAACCACGCTATGGCGTAGTTCCTTTCAGTTTGCTCTGTTCTTATTATGTGCATTCTTGCTTATATGATTCAATAAAACTAATTCAACTCGAGTTTTAATCCATAGAAGGCCGTAGAGGGGTGGCGAGCGTGTGTCACGTGATGGGTGCTTATGACATTTGGTGCAATCTGGAATTATCCCACATATGAGACATTTACTACAAGATGTGGTGTTAGGTTAGTATGAGATAAAGAAATAAATGTTAAGAGGGGTGATGTAAGGACCATTAGCTTCTAACAGCGGATATTTTTGTAACCACCTTCTTTACTCCTGCAGCAAGGGGCACGTAGACTAAATGTCAGGCTCGTCTAGTTTTATTTCATGGTGATGATGGTTTGAATCCGGGATGTATTTACTGAAGATGATTTTTCCTTAACAGTCCACCAATCTCCCTTTACGCAATTACGAGTACATTTCCTATGAATACTGACTTTCTCAACCCTACTCCATCTTCGTAGTTTGAATTTGTTTTATTAGCACCGCGTCTGACTACCGGTTCAGGTTATACGCATATGTACTAATTACGCTAATAACTTAGAGATGAGGAAGGTTGAATTAAGTGGAAGTAGACCCGCATTTACGTGAAGGAAAATTGGAAAACAATTTTGAAAAACTCATCCTTAGTGCACCATCAGAAAGATTGGATGCTGTGTCTGTTCTAAAATTAAGTTAGCTTTTAAGTCCTGTGCTGTTTTATCACTTGGTTCAGAAAGTGTACCTTAAATACCGCTACAAAAAAAAACTTATTTGTCTTTAAACTTTGACTTAAGGCCATTACGCACTGTCGTTGGCGACCAGTCTTCGGCAGACACACACACAAAAAAAAAGCAACGCTCAGGGGGGCAGCGGGAGACCAATTGGTCGCGAAGACCAATGAGGTACCTTGATTCAAATGCACTCGTTCACTCTGTAATACATTTTTGTGGCGACCAGATGTGTCATGTCTCATGTGTGATGAAATGAGTTTCGAAACGGAGGGATTTATTTTAAAAATCGAATCTTGAAAAAGCCATTTATTGCTGATCTTAAATGCATTCAGGAAGTCATCAAAAGATTTCACAGACATTCTAACAAAGCTAACAAATCTGTCTTTAATATTTTCTTGCTTCTTTGAAAAACAAAGTAAACATTCTTTATTACACCGTGCTTGCGATAAAGGATTCACAACTTATTCGCCCCCCCCCCTCACCCCCCACCCTTTTTTTTAGACTTAATTTCTACGACGATCTCCTCTACGTCCATTATGGTTGACGGGCCCTGTGAGGCTGTGATACCGGCGAGTCGCCTAGTTTGGTCTCCCAACTCTTGGCCTCCTGATGACAAAATCACCAGAGACCAGTCGACACTGAGTAATGACCCTTAAAACAATTAAACTAAAAAAAGGTATAAGTTGAAAAAAACAAAACACTAACGTTTTGATAATGAATTCATTGTTATCGTGTAATGAACCTCACAAAACCAGAAATGTATCTTATTCAAGTTTAGTTTTTGTCTACCTCGTAAAAAGTCGTTAACCTTTATGAGCATAACTAGTTAAATACGCTTACAAAGTAGACAATCAAGCTCCACTTTACCCCCCTCCCCCTCCGTTTGTCAGAATTTCAAAGGTTTACTTTTACTGTACCGTTACAGTTTTTTTTTGTATTAAGTTATAACTTATTACTGGTAGAACGTATAGTACGATTCTGCTAATAAGAAACGTTTAGAAAATACAAACCTATTTTATTTGCGATCAACATTCATACCACCTGCTTCAGTGGCCGAATGGTCTGAGGTGTCTCTCTCGTGTTAGACTGGTCCGCTGATGAAGAGTGATCGGGGTTGGAATCCCATTCGGTTCTATTGAGGGTGGGTTTTTCTAATTGCTTTCTCACTCTCCTTCCAAGCACATGCTGGTATTACCTCTAAAATGCTTCTTTCCTCAGCCTACCTCATTATAGTAACTATCATAAATTCGTATAATCCGACAGGTAGTAAGACGTGGTGATAAAAAAAATTGGTGCCATTATATTTTATTATTAGCTTTTTTTGCACCGCGTCTTACTACCCGTTCAGGCTATACGCTAGTATACAAATTACGCTAATGGTTTAAGGGATGAGGAAGGTTTTATTTAGAGGAAGTATACTCGCATTTCCGTGGAGAGAGAGTGGAAAACGATTTGGTAAAAATTACTTAAACGATATTTGAACCTCGATCTCCCCGTCATCGATGGTCTAGTCCACTGTGAGAGTAGCGCCTTATACCATGTGGCCACTGAAGTGGGTATTATTATTATTAGTAGTAGTATTAGTATTAGTATTATGTAACAGCTATTGATATTATTCATGAAGATCGACAGCTGCACATCAATTGACTTGCGGTATGAACATATCAGTTATAAAAGTTACTAAAACTTTTACAGATGTCGAAAAAGTGCCTTTCTATTTAAATTAGACTGTAGCTGTGAACGAGAGGGCTTGTCACTCACTCGAGAGACCGAGTGGTTTTATTTATTTTTAAATTATTACCTTTAACATCATTGCTAGCAACATATAAAAGTTAAAGAGGAGTGTAATGTAGAGGAAGTGCACTATATTAACAGTGAAAAGAGGGGGTGGTAAAAACCAAAGAAAATTGTTAAAACGCATGTGGTAAGTTCATCCTCTCAGTGAACTCGGATAAGATTCGAATCTCAACCTCCAAGTCACCCACGATCCAGTTTATCGTGAGGCTTACGTCCTGGACCCTGTACCACCGGTATGGCTGAGACCTTTATATGATACACACAATGTTGGTTTTACAGGGTATCGAAACATTCCAAAAGGATATTTATTAGCACTTGTATTCGAATTTTATAGCACCGCGTCTTATTAACCGTTTGGATTACACGCTTTTATTCTAATTGCGCTAATGGCTTTAAGGATTAGGAAGGCTATATTTATTGTATAGGAAGTGTACCCACATTAGCATGGAGCGATAATGAAAAATAATTTTGGGAACACCACCCTCAGTAAACTCGACCGAGATTCGAGCCTCGATTTCCCCGTCAACGGTGGTCTAGTCTACTACGAGAGAAGCGCGTTAGACCACACGGCCACCGAAAAGGGTGTATCCGAAATTAAAGTGAACTCTGAATAAATATAAATCTCACTTGTGTCATGTTTGGGACTAATAAACTTCGACATCACCGATATTCGCCAGAAATAAGATCTTTCAAAGATACAGTAGTGGGATGGAACTTAAGGCCGTCTGCACGAACGTGCCCTGTTAGACTGCAAATCAGCGCCACTTCATTTCTCAATAATCCTTCATTTTTTACTCATTATTATTCTTGCATACGGCCTCTTTAGAGTAAAAGCGTTCTTGCGATCTTATCCATATACCAGGCTGCCGGGTTTCATTCTTTTCCGAATTCATTGAGGGTGGTTTTTGTTTACATATCGTAGTTGGGGAATCTTCTTTGCCGACGAATGCTGTGCATATTCTCAATGTGGTAATATAAATAACGCGAGTAAAGGGCAGTATTTTTAAAGTTTGTACACGAACTTTTCTTGGTAAAAAGAAATCGAATACTTCTCCAGTAGAAACATAGCGTTTAATTTTTAGACTGTCGCCTTTGTTCCTCTTGTTCACCTTTGTGGTCAGGTTAAAATTTGTATTAAATTAAGATAATTAAGATAGGAATGGAAGTCCTCCTGGAAACATGGAAGTAAAAAAAAAAGTATGTAGAAACAGAATAGGGTAAATAACAGGAGGTAAACAAGAAGCATGGCAGAGTGATCGATTGCTGAATCGTTATAGTGAAGGGAGGGAGCGCGCAGGTTCCAAAATCGGAAATAAAAGGCATTTAATTACTGTGTGAATTGAATGGCAACCCTCAGAACGTAATCTACCGTCAAAGCTCTTCTCAGTCACATAATTTTAAATAAGGTAGTTTAAGTCATTGGTAGCAACTTTACAAGTACTACCATTAAATGAATTTAGGGCTGTACCATTTCTAATAGAAAAGTGTAGTTCATGGTGAACTATTCTTCCAACTGAACCAGTCAAACTTGAGTAAAATATTAGTAGGAAAGAGCTTTAATCTGACGTATGAATATATTAAAGCAGTTTTTGTATCTTTTTTAACTGTAAGATACCTATAGTAGAATTATTGTAGTGGGAATTCAGATTTAGAAAATATTTAAATTAGGGGTTTCTTTCAAAATTGATGTAACTATATTATTATTATTACTACTACTACTACTACTACTACAACTTGGTTGGTTGGCATTGATACGATTGGTCAAAAGTGATGGTTACAGATCACAATACTTGATGTATGGATATATATATAAAAGTATATTACATTTTATTACTGTTCTATTAATACCTACCTTTCTTCCGCAATTCCACCAAAAATTATAAATGACAGTTCCTCTCAGACTCATCATTTACCGTTATGAAAAATACGAAGCGAGTAAACTATTGAAAGGTGGCACGCCTGTTTGTTCAAGTGCGTGTGTGTGTATACACGTGTGCATATGTGTTTAGCTCTGACGTGTCACATCTCATAAAGAAAATACACCTGTATTGTTTTAATAACCACACGAGGTCATATTAAAAACGTATTTATATATCTTTGTATTATACTCAGTGTAGCTTTAACTAGCTTTTGAAATTTATCTTAACGGTGTATATTAACTCAGCCTGATATGCACTTAGTTAATTAAAGTGGATATTCCTTTTTTTGTTGGTTATCTAAAGTATATTCAATAAACCATTACCTAATTATATTTTTACTATACTTTTATTTATAAAGCACAGTACTGTTACAGCACACAACATATAAACTAAATTATAATTCACATTACATGTATTCAAATAAATGTAGATAAAGACAACTAGGCACAGTAATTAAACCCAGGACCCATGAATTAACACGCTTATGTCACTCCACTGAGCTATCCAGGCTCGTCCTGTGTTCATGGCAGACATCCCTCATATTTTAAGACGTTGACACGACTTGATAAAGTAGATATTAGTGTCATAAACACACACCAAAAACACTCTCAGTATTTTTATGAATACGTAATATATTAAAATTACTTAGAAAAAAACAAAAGGCACTACATTGGGATAAACGTATTATATTATTGACGTGGCTTTTCATATCACAATAAAAAAACAAAGCAACAAAGCAAGGATAGTATGTTTTACTAAAACTGTTTCTAAAAAAGTATAATCTATTAATTAAACATGCTAATACTGTAACATGCATTATGGTGTTCATATAAGAAAAACATTTTTGTTTCATTTGTAGGGAGGCTTTTATATAGTCTACATGAAGATACTTTAATATAAATTATGTCAATAGTGATTATAAAACCATTAGAATTGTTTTTGTTTTTTGCCGCGTTTTACTACCGCTTAGGGATATCCGCATTTTAATTAGAGTAATGGTGTAAGAAAGAGTAAGATATTGTTCAGAGGAAATGTACCAGAGTTTGCGTGAAGGGAGTGTAGGAAAAAATTGATAAAAAAACAAGCTTCAGTAAGCCCGTTTGGGATTCGAATTCTGACTTATACGTCAATAGCAAAACCAGGCTTAATAATATTTTAGTGCTTAGTCCACGTGCTCATCAATGCGGATATTAGAACCGTTTTAACTTTTTTTTCTGAATTGGCAAGAATAAACTCTACAAATGATTGATTTAAATCTATATTTTGCTGGTTATATAATATCTTTATTTAATAAATTTCAGAGGTTATTTCTAATCCATCGAAATATTGATATTTTTGTTGTTGCGGAAATCAACATTTACTAGAAATTACAATACAAATACTTAGGCTGGTAAAATGAGTCTTGCTACTATTTTTACTTATTGATATTTTTACCTGTTAACTACTGTCTACTTAGCAATGAGACACCATTTTCTAAATGGATCGATATTGTTATTGACATTACGAACTTTGTTTTCATTCTTCGATTCGATAGAAATACTAAGTTGTGTTTTTTTAATTTTCTCATTGCATCTAGTTTTCATTACGATCATTATCCTTGTCACTTTTGCAAAGCTCTCACACAAGTGAGTATACTAGCGTCTGGGACCTTACTTTTAGTTAGTTACCTCCGAATCTCTCGTTTTTTTTTATTTAGTACCGCGTCTTACTACCCGTTCGGGTTATACGCTTAAGTACTAATTACGCTAATGGATTAAGAATTGGGAAGGTTTAATTTAGAGGAAGTGAACCTACATTTGCGTGGAGGGAGAGTGGAAAACCATTTAGGAAAAACCCCACCCAGTTCACCCGACCGAGATTCGAACCTCGATCTCCCCGTCCTCGGCAGTCGAGCTTAACACGACTAGTGCGTTAACAAACTACGTAACCACCGAGGCGGGTCAATCTCTCGTGATTCAACTGTTTCCGTCCCATACATTAAAAAAAATAGGTCACCACGTCTTGCTACTCGTTGGGGCTACTAGCATGTTTAATAACAATGGGAAAATAGATTGGGAAATTATAATTTTATGGTAAATGTCCCCGCGTTTGCGTGGAGAGATTGGGAACATCATTCAGAGAAAAACCACCCTCAATACACCAAGCTTGGATTTGAACATCAACCTCCTCGTCATCGGCAAACTAGATATAAGGAGATTCATGCCTTAGCTCGTATGCCCAGATATACAGGTGCCCCCACGTGAAAAATATTAATGTTTCAACCTTTGGAGAAATCTAGCCTTCAATTTTCAGAGGTAGGATGGACATATTAATGTTTGAAGGCAGAACACATTAACGATATTGTCTACAATTGAAGTCGTCCCTATGATACACACATTGCAGTTCCAGTAGTTGCTCTTTTTAAGAATTTGTACTCCTTATACTGTGTGAACTCCAGTGAGGGCAACATTCAAATAAATCAACGTGCTGTGTACCACAACATAACATATTAAGTTTGCTTAAATCCTAAGTATCGTATCGAAATAAGACATCTGAGAAATTTCCTTGACAGCCCTCTTCGCTTCTCCTGTAAATAACTGCTTGATTTATTCACAGATATTTAAACACCTACGCGCACTGATGGGCATATGGTCTAAGGTGCCCAGCTCGTAATAAACTGACTTGTCTGTGACGAGGGTTTTGGAATCTCGGCCAGGTGCACTGTGGTTTGTTTTACGTATGTGATTCATCACTGTTGTGTTCCTATCCGCTCACAACGCTAATGCGGGTACACTTCCTATTAACAACCTTCCATATCTATGACCCTTTTTTTCCCCACGTCATTTAATAGCCTCTTAACCCGTTTCGGTAACCGCGTGGTCTAACGCGCTACTCTTAGAGTAGACTAGACTGTCGATGATGGGGAGATTGAGGTTCGAATCTCGGTCGGGTGTAGATTCGAATTTCACTTGGGTGAACTGGGGGTGGTTTTTACCAAATGCTTTTCCACTCTCCCTCCACGCAAATGCGGATTCATTTCCTCTATATCCAACCTTCCCAATTTCTAATCCATTATTGTAAATAGTACATAAGCGTATAACTCTAACGGGTAGTAATACGTGGTGCTAAGTATTATTATTAGTAGTACTATTTTACTTTAGCCAAATTATTGTTTTTATAGACGCCAATCCAATACCGACTTATGCACAACATTATCTGAACAAAAGTATCAAGGAAAAAAGTAAATGTATCTAAAGAAAGTTATCGATATTAATAAAGTGTAAATACCTTTTCCTAATCCCTAGTTTCAAGTATTAGTTGTCAAGTTGATGCTTTTACCCGCCGGAGGGCTCGCGGCTATGCGAGGGCGGGTTTGTTTTGTCCGTGAGAGGCGTCTTGTTTTAACTGAAGCGACACGCGTAGGCGCTGAAGGCGTCCAATCAAGGCGTGGGTGGGATGTAATTAAAGGGGTTTGGGTGCAAGAACCAGGCGGATCAGTCGAATTGAAGTGTGAAATGTTAGTGGGCCTGTTCTCACCTCTTACGCTGACCTCATAGACTGGTGTTTAATCACATGTCATACTAGAAGGGGTTTTTATTCTCATTTGGGCCGTAATAGGTGTTTTTTTTTAAATTTTGTTATATTCCCATCTGAACTGGTGGCCAAGTGCTCTTAAGGTGTCAGGCTCGCAATATAAGGAATTAGAGTGTTGATGGGGAGGCCAAAGTTACATTCTCAGCAGTGTGCACCGGGGGTAGTTTTCCTGTCCTCTCTGTACGTTCATATGGATGCATTCTAACCAAACTTTTCACCCAATCACTACTCCCAAATAAATCCTTTAATAACTTTGTATTTATTCGTGCCAATGCAAAATAAATATTTAAAAGAGTTTTTCCATACTCTCTAAAGCGTATGTTTTTGTTTCCTTAACATTTTATTTCCTAATTATGTCTCCTTAGCTAATGTAACCAAAAATATCCTGCATTATAAAAATTAATACAAGGGAATTCTTGTATAAATCCCGCTATTTGTATAACAAATGTGTTTGGCTCGTGCACAAGGTGGTGTATAATTTGGTCCCCTACTGGAAGACACAAACTTAAGAAATGGAGTTGGTGACCTGGTGGTCTAGGGGTAAGGTGTCGTCGGACTTCTGTGCTGAGGTCCGGGGTTCAATCCTCAGTACCAGCACAGATTTATCTGATTACCAAACCCTTCCTTCCCCTCTGACAAGACGTGTATTAATCACAACTTGTGAATGTGAGGAATTCCAGGCCTTCACCGTGGTTCGGATTCCACGATAAACTGTAGGTCCTCCAATTCATCTCAAACACCCCTACTATTACACATTAACGTAAGTGCGTACAACCCGAGCGTGTAGTAAGACGTAGTGTTGTTGTTAATAATAATAATAATAATAATAATAATAATAATAATAATAATGAAGCTGTGTGGCTATTGCACCCAAACCCTCATTATTACAGACATGACGCGTCAATCAGCGGGGTTACAATCTCGCACTAGTTTTAGTGCAGGTGCTGGAATTTTTTTTTAATTCGTTCAACATCAAGGTAATTAACGACTTATTATCAAAAATCGGGATGATAGGGAAACTTTATAAGAAAGACACCTGCATTAGCGTGGGTAAAACCATAATGATAACTTGTTGAAACCCCACTCCCCTCTACCAATTACACCCGGCCGAGATTCAAACCTCGACCTCCCCGTAGCCGTGTATCCAATACAATCCAAGACTAACTCTTTAGAACGTATATGTGAATACTATGTTTGTAATGTACTGTACGTATAGTAGTATTATTCTGGTAAGAAAGGCCTTTTAGAAAATGCATCCTTTTTTGCGGTTGACATTGTATACTTTTATTATTAATATTACATAAATATATTTATATTTATATTATCTATTAAAGGTGACAGCTGAAGATCATATGTTGACGTAGAAATACTTGAAAATTGTTTTAATAACTTTTTTAATCCATAAAAAATATTCCTTCCTATCTAAATTTGACTTTATATATAATATTTGTACCCTGTCTCCGTAGATTATAAATATAACGCATACATATACAAATTACACATAATCTACCCGCTTCGGTGGACAGGTGCACTAAATGCCAGACTCATCTAGTCTGGGCTGACGATGATATGTGGAGAGGGGTTCGCATCGCTTAAGGGTGTACTAAGTTAGGATTTTTCTGAATTGTTTCACTCTTCCTCCATGCAAATGTGTGCACATTTCGACAAAACTCTACCTTGCTCATCTTTAACCCAGTATTTCTATTAAAATGCCTTTAGGCTAGGACTGGTAGTAATATGCGTAAGAAAAAATGAAACCTTAAATCAAAGAAACAACTCAATTTATTAAAAAATAGTTTAAATGACTTTTATTAATTTTCACTTCTCTACAGGATAAAATACAAAGTGATAATTCATAGGTCACATGATCTCAAAAATAGCAAAGAGCCGTTCAAATGAATTTCTATCTTTTTAGAACGCGTGACAGTATCAGTGATATTATTTATTTCAAATTTATTATTTTTAAAATTTTATTTTAAAACACAATATTATTATTAACGTGCAAACAAATTTATTGTGGTACTTTTAACTCAAGAATTACACATTAAAAAAAAGAGTTGTTAAAGTTTATGTAGTATAATTTACTAATGGCTGTTAAAATGTCTTATAATAATTCATTAATACAAACATGACAAACTAAAAACTTTTTGGTGCAACCGTCATGAGAATCATTTAAAGGTTGTTTTTTTTATATTGCACATGCTGAACACATCTTGCCACTACAACGGTCAATCCTCCATTAAAAAAATATCAAACAATGGTTTATCACACTCATTTCACTTCATTAAATAGCACTGACAATCACGTCGGCCGTTAATATCAGATGAACAATGAAAAACTGAACTATTTAATGACAATCTGTTCTATATATAACTTAGATTACAGCCAGAAACGTAAGGCCTTTTATTCTCTGCCATCACAAGCCAGCCCTCCTTGTGTAAATTTCATTTTTATATATTTTTATTGTTCGCGCCACGAGCACTGCCATCGTAACATTTCAAACATTAGAAGTGAAATTAGATTCCTTTTAAAGTTTAATATGAATACGGTAATTACAAAATTAAGTTATGGCCTTCTGAACAACTCGTGTTATAAACCCTAGTCAATCGAATTGTTATAATGAAATGATTACTTTGGCCTCTATTTAAATTTAATTAAAACAAAGCGTGACTTATTTCTGCGTTAAAAAAAGAAAGTCCCGAAATGCATGATGCTTATACCAGAGCATTTTATTCTACCTCCTCCAAAATCTAGCAGCAAAAGCATCCTAATATTATAATAAAATGAATAAGATAAAATAAAACATATGTTAATATACATATTAGTAGTGATAATTTTATATTTATTTCAATTTCATCTTTATTACAAAATAGTTTGATTAACTTCTTTTTGGTTCATGATTTCTTCAACAGTTAAACTAAATTACTATTAGGTACGAGTATAGTTGGTTCACAATATAACTTTAGCCTTTTTTGACAGTTAAGAAATTACTAAAATACTTTGACGACACAACCATATATATATATATATAGAGAGAGAGAGAGATATAGAGAGAGGAGAGAGAGAGAGTTGTGACCATATTTAGATAAATCAGTTACAAGTAGGCTAAGATAACCCTTAATAAGTTTTTCTCAGAAAAACATACATATTTATGATAAAGATATGAAATACTATTTATGAAATAAATTTAGAATAAAATTGTCATAGATATTTTTTAAATTTCAAATTAAAAAAATACCATATCCAATTATTTAATTTCAAATTTAAAAAATGTGTAAACTAATCTTAAATGGTAATTTTTTATGAAACTGAACACAGTTTATATGCGTTCTTATTTATCATATAAAACATCCCCAGATAAACATTTAAATAAAATTGTTAAAGCCATTTTTAAAAATTTCAAATCTATAAAATATAGTAATTAGTAAATTATCCTTAAATCATCTTCCCTCCAAAAATAAACGTATAAAACACTAATCAGATATCAATTTCAAACAAAATCTCTGGAGCAATTATTTTCAAAACAATCTGAATGTTAAGAAATCAATTTTTGGTAAACTGCTCTTAATTTTAGAGTTAGAATCAAAATCATGATTCTGCCTTGAGTTATGATGTTAACATCTCAACATAAATTTGAACGAAATCTATAAATCGTTTTGACTGTAACCTCAAACGCAAACAGGAATCTAAAACCCACATTTTGAGTTGGGGGCTGCGTAAAAGTCAAGATTCACCATAATCTCAGGGCAAATTTTTTTCCACGATTACAATACTTTCTCTATATGATAAAGTAAACATTTTTCGTGATAGCACATAATATTTAAAAACAGCTTAGTACGAAACTGATTGGATTAACTTTAAAAGTTTTTAAAAAATGTTAAAATTACCTGCAATTAAATAAATACACTGGTTTTCAAGTCAGGTAACCAGTTGAAAACTGTTCTAGACTCTGTACCATGTGTATCAGTTTTTAGTTCCAGACGTTTCGGTTTACTTTGAGGTAGCCATCTCCTGGAATAATAATCCAACTTTCTGCCATCATTATTATTCCAGGATGATGGCTACTTCAAGGTTGACCGAAATATCTGTAATTACGGCGAGAACTCAATATAAATTACAGTTTAAAAAACTGCTATTTATATTGATAGTTAAAATAGCTAATAGAAAAAAACTTCACAATATGGTAGAAAATAGGAATTTTGTATAGGCAGACGGAAAAAAATCTAAAAATTAATGAATACAAAAACTAAAGAGTATATCAAAGGGGATCTACTAGCGTTGTGATAACTTATCCATCGATTTTTGGCTCTGTTATATCCTAACATAACAATTAAAATAAACAAATTATGGCAACATATCTCGGTGAACCGTGATGTGTTTTTTTTTTTGGAAAACCATGTTGCTAATTATTCTATGTGTACGTAATAGAGTATATTATTTATTTATGCTCTTTAATATTTTAACAGTTTATCTTATTTAATGATCGTGCATAGGTGAAGATTGCGCTGTTAATGGATTGTGTCTGTTTGTGCACTCAGTTTGTGGACAAGGTAATATTTTGTCTCAAATATTTAATTTATCTTAATTTATTAATTACCATGATTCGATTGTGACTAGCATAGTTAACTCAGGATTTTAAAACATCAAAAAGTGGACAGCCTGATGTTGAACGTTCTAATTTGATATAGTATTGGTGCTGCTTAGCCGTGCGAAGAACGGCTTAATCTGTAAGTTTACAGATCAAAAGTAAACTCAATAAATTGTTTCTGTAACAATTTTTGAAAATACTTTTCTAAATAAAACTACTGGTAACATACACTATTGTATTTGATTTTTACAATTACTGTAATTCACTTCCTTGTCACTAATAAGGCTCTATACGTGTGGTAAAATGAGTTTTTTCTAATGCCCCCTTAAAATAGTATTGATTGTTATTATTACTATTCATAGTTGTATTCGTTATTATGTTCATATTATTAACAATAGAATTATTACAATGTTTATTATAATAGCGATAGTAACAATAAAAACAGATAAACAATAGCGTGTGTGTTAAAATGTTGATGGATATGTTCTAAGTTGAATTAAACTATTTTAATATCTACTTTCTGTAGAACATCATTTTGGGTTGAGAAACAAGCAAAATAAACTGCTAGTTGTGTGTGTTTCAAAGCCACTGGAGTAAAAATGTCATATTAATTAAAGCAACATTATTTAGCTGACAATACCTTTTGTGTGCGCGTTGACTATTCTACAGTTTGTAAATCTTGCCACGTGACAGAAAGCTGAGTACCATTACAAAGTAGTGAGGTTTTAAAATATCTTCTTGTTTATTATTTATCTTTTCTTTCTTTGTCTTGCTAGAAATTACAGTTTCACACTTAACTCGGCTGACATTTTAAATGTGTAATGTTATGCGTTAAATAAAGTAGCACACCATTGTTTCTTTTAATCAAAAACATGCTATAGCCCAATTTTCCTACGATTGGTAATATTTTACTTTAAGTTACGTATTCATACTTCAATTAATGTGATCTGAAATTTAACATTTAACAAAGTATTAATACCTTACAAAATAACACTAATAATATAGTAAAATGTTATCATTGCTGACAAAAAAAATTCTAAAAGATTTTTTTTACAAACATCGAGTCGTGAAAAAATCAAGGTATAGCTCGATAGTATTCATTCTGAAAGTTTTTTTTTTTTATAATAGTGGCCATGGCATTTTAATACCCGTCTACGGTATGCACATTTTATCCATGCTACTGGAGTAGGAATAATAAAGGCATAGTTCAAAATAAATATACCCGCATTTTGATGAGGAGAGAGTGAGAAATCATTAAGGGAAACTCTATCTTAGTACACCAGCTCGAGATTCAAACCCTGAACCCTCTGTCATCAGAAAACCAAACTAGATGGAGGTAATCTTCCCCCTTTTATTTTAGCACCGCATCTTATTACCAGTTTGAGTTATACGCATATTTATTAATTACACCACCTTCATTACACCCGACCGGGATCTAACCCCAATATCCCCGTCATCGGCAGTCTAGTCTACTGTGAGAGTAGTGCCTTTACCCATATGACCATTGAAGTGGGTAATATTCAGGTCTACCACGACAGTCAACGAGTGGTATAATTTTGTCTATTATTACATGAATACCATGATTGTCAATTACCTCTAATATAGAGAGATGAAGGTATAATAGAGTGAATGCACCCACAATGTATTGGTGGTAGGATGGCATAACCGTAGTGATAGACTTCGTTTGAAAAACTGTAAACTCCCCGAATCGCACCAGTCCCAGATTTGAACCCTTGACCGCCCAGTCACCCACAGTTAAGTCTGTTACAGGCTTGATACCTTAGGCCACGTGACCAAAGCTTTGGGTCATTACACATTAACAATTTTTAATAAGCACTATCGAGAGTCATTGCGCTGGCTATTATTGATCTAGTGGCTATACACCTTCTGAACCTACTACTAATATCAGGACACGACTTACAAACTAATTTAAATCTAGAACAGGCATAAAGTCCAGTCCTCTGGCCATTTATCATCCATTATAATAATAATGATAATTATTATTAGTAGTAGTGGTAGTAATAGTAACAGTAGTAGTATTTTTCACATTTATTCTAGAAGATAGACATTGGGATTGTAATTTAAAGGAAACTCGCTCAAACTATATTGTAGAGAACATGGGAAATTCACAGTGATAAGTCACCATTAGTCCATCCGGCCTCATGGTGTAGTGGTCAGTGCACCTGACTACGAACCTAGGGATCACGGGTTTGATTCCCGGCTGGTACCTTTGGTAATTTTCTTTAAAGGAGAAATATCCCAACGATCGCCAGGGGTTGGCAAATCAGCCTAAAGTTAGGTTTAAGATTCACATTGGCCCACATGTTCCATATTCATTGTAGGTACGTGTATATACAATCACCATATAACATATATTCCATTTACGGTAGGAGTTACTCTCTGAAAGGTCTTTTTTCCTACCAATATCCTACTATATAATAGATTTATGGTAGGGGAAAAGGCCTTTCAGAAAACAATTCCTACGTTGAACAGGACTTTATATACCCTGTGCAACGTTATATGCCACAGAGTGGAGTATTCTCAATTCTCATACAGGCGTCCGAACCGATTGTCATGTTCCTCCCGGTCAGTAAAGCCATACAACAACAAAAAAAACTCTAACTGCACCCAACCTACGAAAAAAAAAAGATTTGAGTCTCAATCCTCCGTTTATCACCAACATATTTCAAAACGAATATGATACCATACACCGCGTGACATTCAATGCTGGACTGCCCCATGCTGAGATAGTTCACACAGTAATATGGTGTTACAATCCTAACTAAACAGTTCACATGAAAGTTACCTACGAATTTTTTTTTTTCCCAACATTTTTATGATTATAACCAAGCATTAGGTATACATTTTATCGCAATACGGTTCTAAAAAGAAACTTTTATAAGTCTTAGCTTTCAGATTAATCACATAAATATTCGTATATTTACGATTACCGCAGTTATTTATGAATTGTTTGGTAACAAGCTATTTAATGATCTTCAAAGTAATATGATATATTTTACTTGATCACATGACACCATGCTGAAAGTGGGTCACTTCTTTGTGTATCATTTAATCTTTTATAGGAGGATTTTTCTTTTGCACGTATCTTACTGATTTTTTGCCGGCCGTACACATTCCACGCTAATTTCTACGGATATGAGGATACTTTTTAGTGGAAATGTAGCCATATTTACATGGCTAGAAACAATTTAGAGTAAAATACTATCATTGGGCCTACATCTGGCTGGAATTTAAATCCCAATATCCCTATCTCTCTGTCAATATCAGTTGAGCTTTTAACCAACAAAATGGGGGGAGCAATTACCATATCTGAAATATTTTAATTTTTATTTGTGTTTGAGCACAAATTTATCTGATTGCTAAACCCTTCCTTCACCTCTAACAGGACTTGTATTAATCACAGCTTGTGAATGTGTGAAATGTCATGTCCCCAACGTGGTTCGGATCCCACGTTAAACAGTAGGTCCTCAATTTAATCTCACAATGTCCCTAAAATTACATATTATCGTACGTGCGTATAACCCGAACGGTTAGTAAGACGTGGTGCTAGTAATAATAATAATAATAATAATAATAATATTTGTGTTTGAGATAACGTATACTCGTAGAAACTAGACTCGAAAAGAATTTTATCTGACAATATTGTCAAACAAATTTCTTAAAAACAAACCTTGCTTAGAGCTTCAACTAGGTCAGATTTGGATTTTCTCTCCTCTCTCAAAGGCGAATGCGGTTTTATTTACTAAATATTCGCCTTCCTTTCCTGTATACGTAGATTAGATGGTTTAAGTCGCTAATGGTCAATTTCGACCCCAAAGCTCACGCGTATGTTGGTATCTGCATCGCTGGCCGAGTGGTATAAGGCGTTAGACTCAAATTGCACTTTGTGGCTGCTGACGAACCTGGAATTTGAATCTAAGTAGGTTGCCACAGGTAGTTATTTTCTTCACGCTATATCCACAGTGGTTTTCTCATTCTCTCTCTACGCTAATATGGTCCAATTTCTTTTAATCGCCCAATCTAGACCTTAGCTTATGTTGTTAATAACTCTGGTGTTGAATGTAACTTACTAGTAATTAAAATAACGATTTGTTGTAAATCTCAAAGTCGCTCGTAATTTTTTGTTTTGAATTCTTTTTACTCTTTCATAGCAGGAAAAATTATTGTGATCATGAACAAATAAATTTTAAGATTATGATGAATCTTTACATTTTATGTGAACATGAACTCGAAAAAGTGACTTCAACTTCGTCTGTCCACAGTCATGTCTGTCGATCTCTGGCAATGGATCCAAAATGATTTAATGGATTTTGTTCAAACTTGATATTAAGATTTTATAGGGTTATACCTCAGGATTCTTTTTTGATTACGACTCTAGTCCTCAAATTAAGGGTAGTTTACTAATGAGTGTTTTTTTCTTAATTCAAAATTTTTCGAAAATTATTTTAACGATTTTGATTAAACTGCATATCTAAGATTTGTTTGTCCTGGCCAATAGCATTGATTGTTTTATTAGTTTTTGGGCAAACATTCGTTGAAGGGTAGTTTACTGATGGGGAATTTTTGAAAATTCAAAATAATTCGGAAACTTTACTAAAAATGTATTTTTAAATATATATTTGGCTATTGTATGGTATTAAAAAAATAATATATACTTGTTTTTAGGGTGAAAACTCATTTACGGGTAGTTTACTAATGACTGATTTTTTTTAAACTTGAAATATTTTAAATGGGGCTCTATCAATTTGGTTCAAAATAGGTATCATGTGAATGTTTGACATGACAGTTAATACTGTGTACTTGTTTTTGGGGTAAGAATTATGTATGGCTAGTTCACTGATTACTGATTTTTCAAAAAATGGAAATATTTTTAAAGTGACCCAAACGATTTGGTTCCAAATTAGTATTTTGGGAGTGTTTGACATGAAAAATAACCTTATGTACTTGTTTTTAGATGAAAATTCGATAAAGGTTTGGTTACTAAAGAGTGATTTTTGAAATTATAATTATTTTGGAAACTACTCTAACGATCTTGCTTAAAATATATATCTGGGTAGTTTTTGACATGAACATGACAAATAAAACTGTATACTTATTTTTTGGGGGAAATACGCCTGGGTAGTTTACTGATGACTTTTTCTTTTAATTTCAAGATATTAAAAAATTGCTCAACAATTTTATTATTAGTATCTTTTATGTTGTTTGCATTATAAATAATGATGTAGATTTGTTTTACTTAAAAAAACATTTTATAGTAGTTAACAAAAACTAATTTTTGTAAAATGTTATTTAAAAAAATAGCGAAAATGATTTGGTTTAAAATTGGTATCTGGGGACTTTTACATTAATAATAATAATAATAATAACTTATCTTTATTTATCCAAAATAAATACATTTTATGGAATTTTTCTTAAGTAAAATTATAGAAAATTTGAAATTTTTTGAAGTTGACCTTAAAGATTGAATAAAAATTGAAATACGGGAATATTTTTTTATGATAAATAAGAAAACTTTATTTTTACAAATAAATAATTTTAGGGCAGTTACACTAGCGTCTGTTAAAGGATGGTAAAACTACAGAGATTATTTATATTTTAAAAACCACTCTTAGTGCACTCAGCTGGAATTCGAACCTTGACCTCTCCGTCACCAGCGATCCAGTATACATTGATATTGACGCTTTATACCACGTTACCAGCAGTGCGTTTTATTTTAAATTAGGCCTAATTCAACTCGGATATAAAGTTCAGAGGCAGAAGCTTCAATACGAGCCAATAATTTTCATTTTTGTGTATTTGTTCCGTTTTTTCGGATGGTTAGTTAAAGTAGGTGTACGCACAAAAAAGAAGTTAGGTTGTAGCCTAAGTCATATGACAAATAAATATTTAATTTATAATGTAAATCACGCCAAATTTTAAAACAAAAATGTTATAATTAAAATTTAAAAAAATTCCTCTAATCGAATACATTTTTTAACTTGAAAATATAAACTCTGTTCAATTAGGCCACACCCTCACAGCCTCCTGTGCAATATTGAAGGAAATGGCTGGAGTATATATCTCTATACTGACCTGGAATCTGTGTAAGTGAAAGGAGTTGAGTGGTTAGACGCTCAGCTACGGGGCAGCATTACGAATGTCGAGACAACTATAACGGCAACAAAAAATTCCGTTAGCTGTGGGGTCGCCCACGTGGTCATCGTGGTTAACTCCTATCTCGGAAGACGACGATTAATCTTCCGGCGGCTGGCGAAAGTTATGATCACTGACAGTGACATGTATTTGTATAGTATGGTTGTGATAGGAAGGACCCTTTGATAAAAATAAAAACAAAATTGGTTAAAGGCTTACTATATTATTAATATGGTCTAGTGGTCAGATTTCTTGGCTAGAGATCCAGAGGTCCCGGGGACCGGATTCGATCTCAGGCGCTTCAAAAATTGTATCTGGGATAAATTGTTGGAACGAGGTTAAGCTCAACCTCGTGAGGACAAATTAGGAGCTGTTTGAATAAATAAGTGGCAGCTTTGGTTTAAAAACGGAGATTAACGGCCAGAGAGCTCGTTCTGCTGACCACATGACATCCTCTACCCACAAATGTTAGCACTATCATCGCTAACGGTGGCGGCATCTTGGCCGGTATAGCTCACTTACGTGCTCATATTATGGCGTTGTTTAATTAGTGTTATATTATATGGATTGGTAATATCTATCAAAAGCTACAGTTTCAGATCACACGACTTGATTTACGAATATATTAAAGTAGTTTTAGTAGCTTTTGTAACTGTCAGATACCGTTCTTCCTACAAGAATCTTACTACAGATGCACTGTGTCCCGCTACTCATAAGCTGGTTGATACGTACCTGTAAAAGATGAAAAAACTGGACGAAATATGGAGTTTGATGTGACAGAAAATTCAGGGAAATTTAAATAAAGTCTTGAATTATCAGCTATTTTCGAAATAATTTCATAAATGCGAAGTAGTGGATCATAAATATCCCAGTGCAAACTATAAACAATTCATGCAATTTGGCGAAGTGCACTGACATTTGTCTTAGATAATTCTTGGGCGAGGGTTTTTTGCTAGCACCGTGGGCTGTACACATGTCATAGTTACACTAATTTTTTTGGATGAGGAAGGTTGAATTTAGAATAAGTGTACCCGCCTTTGCAAGGTGTTTCCAACTTAAAATTGCCCGAGGGCTAACATTGAATCGACGAGTCTAGTGTCGGGCCGCATCATAATCGACCAAGAGCTTGAAGGGAACAGGACTCACGCGGATACACAAGCTATTATAAAAATAGAGCACAATTACATTTAGTAATATATGGACATCGTTTGGAGAGTACATGCATTTTTTCCCACGTGAGTCAAAACTTTCCTTTTCTCGGCTAAAAGCATCACATTTATTAAGGTAAATTACTTTCCCATGAAACTTCGTGGCCCGAAAAATAAAAGTAATCTTGGGTCGGCATTTCGTAAACCCTTTCTTTAAACTATGACCAGCAGGGTGTCAGGAATTAATACAAAACGGTGACAGTAATGATATTTTGTATTTATTGCGTTTCATATAAAATACTGGGATACTAAAAAAGCTGCAGTTTGGTTGACTTGGTTTCCCTATAATTATATGGGATTAGTGTTGTAAAGCCAACTAACAAACCAGATAAACAGCCAGGTAATAGAACTAAGTCATTTGAAACCATTAAATGGTTTAATTCATCACTTGGAATTGAACTGGAATATCCACGGTCCTGAAATGGATGCTATAGACCAAACACATTCCTGATCATCGTTATTTACAAATTATTTGAAGTGTGGCGGTATAATTTTATTCATACACTCAAAATATTAATACTGGCTGTCAACGAATCGAAAATATTTAAGCTAAGGTAATTAAATAAGAAGTCAAAAGTGTAAAATTGTTTCAAACCTGCCTTCAGAGCATCTGGTAAAGATTGAATTCCCAACTTTTAAGGTTATGGTCAGGCAGACTATGCGTGCTGACAATCAGGCCCGTGCTGTAAAGGATGAAACTAGTTCCTTTATTTCAGTCAAGGCTCAAAACAACTCGCGGTTCAGTAGTTGGCGTAGAATGCAGTCCTTGAATATTGAACAAAAGCGCCTATTGACTTTATATTATTTAACAGGATTATCCTTCCGGCGATGTGACAGAGAATGAAAATAACCATTTCTCAAAGGTTGGTGATGGAAATAGACCATTCACGGTAACTCTGCCAATTTCTACAATCTTACTACTGCCCCATATCAGTTTGGTCAAATATTTTACATTAGAAATAATATATAAATAATTAAACTACATTTTCTTTCTTTCTTTTTCCAAATCCTATCCGGTTGTCCCTCTCATGCGGGGTTCAACGCTTTTTAATGTTTTTTAGTTGGTTATGGACTTGTTATTACAGCCGCACGACCTTTCTGACGTTAACCCCCCCGACAATTTCCCGGGAAAACAGAGTGAATTCTACTAGCGAGCGCGAAAGAGCCTAATAATGTTGTCGAAAAGGTACTTTCACATACCTTCCATGCATCTTTTAGATACCACAATCCACATAGGACTGACAGCTTTATTTTCCCTCCGGAGGTAATTGTGCTACGGATGTTTGTAGCGCTTATAATAGGCGTAGCTAGTGAGTATATTACTATGCGGGATTAAACATACCTCTTCGTAAGACTTGACAAATTTAGAGAGAGAAAAAGCACCAACATTTAGAAACAGGTTCAATTAAAAATTCACTAATAGGTATATTATTTAAATATATTTTTATTTAATTTATAGTTGAAGAGATAAACTTTTAAAGAATATGCCAAAATACTATTTCTAAATTCGTATAACTTTTTTTTTTTTGCAAAAACTAGGCAAATCTTATTTACCATTTTTTCACATCAAATGTTGACAGCTATGCAAACCTTCTTTCTATCCTCGTCGGCCTTTCCTACCTGTAAATTTTTTTTTAAGTTCGATAACTATCCGCCTGACAAATAAGTCTATACATTGCTAGCTTGACAAGTTTTGTAAACAGATTTAACTTAATAAAGTGAAAGCACATATCTTCGAAGCTGATGAATACCAAACTCTATTTTTATAGCTTTCAAAATGACAGAAAGGGTAAAAGTTGCCGGTAATCTATTACTATTATTTGTGTACGCTCAACTATTTTGTAATTTAGTGCAGGGGATCGAACCGTAGACAAGCCTTTACAAATTATTTTATAAAAATTCAAGTTTTGGCCGTAACTTATTTTAGTTGTAGGACTACATATTTTATTCAATACAATTTTTTTTAACATTAAAATTATACAGTTCTATTTTTACCAATATGAAAACAATTGATGGTTTAATGCTTTAAAAGCATGATATTTATTATAATTTATTATAATCCATAGATACTTTAGTGAGATTTTTTCATAATTTATATTTATCACTTTTTGAAGAAAGAATTAACTGCCACTACCGATGGATGTTGAAAGTTGTTGTTGTTATAAAAAAAGTTTCTATTCAGCCTAGAAAATCAGAATGAACCAGGACATTTTACAAAAAAAAAAAAAAAAATTGTTTCAAAATGTAGCTTACACTTATTCTACTACTTTATCTCACTTACAAATCTAAGGGTACCAGATTCAATTCAGATCATGGTCTAAAAATGTACGATTTATAAAATTTGATGTGTAAGATCCTTTTAGATAATACAAACTTTTTTTGCGACAAAAATGTACAACATTGTACTATTTGATTAGTGCTATTCTACAATTATTGATATTATCTACCAAATTAACAGTTTAAGATAGCATGACTTGACGTATGAATACGTTAAATTAGACATAGTAAATTCTATAAATTCCCATAAAAATTGGACTGTAGTGAGACGTGGTGTANNNAAAAAAAAAAAAAAATCAAACAAGACCCAAATTGCGCAGTGGGTCAAGATAACTCGAAGCGTCAGTACCTAGCGTGGCACCGAGTCCTTTGATAGCAGGAGTGTCCTTGTACGGTTGGTATTATTTAACAGGAAGCCTCTGATAATATGGCGGTAACGAATGAAGGGACTTCCTCACTTGTTTGGTGTGCTAAACATAACCATAATGTTGGCTCGCGCAGACATTTTCGGTCTGGATTATGCGCATGATTTACTTAGAAATAATCTTACCTGACTGCTAGAAAGTTTCTACATCAACTTTCACGTATTCATACGTCAAGTCGTGTCATATGCAGCCCTAACCTTTTATAAATATTATCAATACCTATAAAATCACACTAATGATATAATAATAATACTTATCGCCGCGTCTTACTACCCGGTTTGGTTATACGCTTAAGTACTAATTACGCTAATGGGTTAGGAATTGGGAAGGTTTAATAAAGAGGAAGTGAGCCCGCATTTGCGTATAGAGCGGAAACATTTAGGAAAACCCAACCTCAGTTCACCCGAGCGAGATTCAAACCTCGATCTCCCTGTCTTCGGTAGACTAGCCCAACAAGAAACAAGCGCGTTAGATAACTATGCCACCAAGGCGGGTATGACATTGTAAAAGATTTCCATCGATGAACACAAAATATATATATATAAGCTTATTTTTGTAGGAAGAACATTAACTGGTGGTTACTAAAGTTACTAAAACAATTGTAATAATATATTCATAGATCAAGTCATGTTATCAACAGCTGTCACGTTTGAAAGCAAATATATCTATACCTATAAAATAAAACAAATAATGTAAAATGTTATAGTTTATGACTGCGAAAAAAGTGTGTATTTTCTAAAAGGTCCTTTGCATGAAAATTGGACTAGTTGGAAGGATGTAATCAGAATCTTATCTCGCGGTTTTAAAAGTGACTAGATATAAACATCATAATCGGAGTCATGGGCTGGCTCTTCATTTATCACTTTTGACCGATTGTGTCAATTTCGACACTTTCAAGATAAATATAGTGAACTATTATCAATGTTGGCTACTTTTAAGTTTATTTTTATGTGTTTTAAAAGGTTCTTTCCATCAAGATAAGACTAAACATTCTCAATATTAATAAAGACTAGCGCCATCTTCGGGGGCCACGTGGTCTAACGCTCTACTCTCGTGTTGGACTAGACTACCTAATATGGGGAGATCGGGTTTCGATCCCAGCCAGAAGGGCCGAGGGTGGTTTTTCCTAAATGGTTTTACACTTTCTTTTATGCAAATGTTGATGCACTTCCTTTCGATTAAACCTCCATAATCCCTAACACATTAGTGTAACTAGTACATAGGGGTATAACTCGAATGGGTAGTAAGACGTGGTGCTAGTAAAAAAAAAGGACTAGCCTTTTTTTTCAAACAATTGGAATTTACATTACCTCAACAAACCAACAGTGGTTGCACAGACTTCTGTGCTGGCGGCCGGGGTTCAATCCTCGGTCCCGGCACAGATTTATCTAATTTCCAAACCCTTCCTTCACCTCTGACAATACATCTTGTGAATGTGGGGAATGCCAGGCCTCCACCGTGGTTCGGATCTCACGTTAAACTGTAGGTCCTCCATTTCATCTCACAATCACCCTACCATTACACATTAGCGTAAGTGCGTATAACCCGAATGGGTAGTAAGACGCGGTGCTAATAATAATAATAATTATTATAATAATAATAATAATAATAATAATAACAGTGGTTGAACGGTCTCAGGCGTCAATCCTTTTCGAAATAGATTATTTTTCTAGTTAGGAGGAGGGTAGGGTTTGAATCCGGTCAGATTATACTTTGTGTTGGTTTTTCCTAAATTGTTACCCACTCACCTTTCGCGTGAATTCGGGTACATTTTTTCTAAATCCTACCTTCCTCGTAACAACCCTATGAATGTAAAAATGCGGATAGCCCGGGCAGTTAACTAGACGTAGATAAAAAATAAATAAGAAGAATTTTATCACATTATAGTGGCAAGTGAAACAATAAAAATATTCCTAAAATATGTTTTCCTATATATATGCACCAATCTCTTTAATGATCATCTATCGATATCTACTTTCACTTATTCGCACGTCAGGTCTGTGATTTGCAGCTTTTACTTTTGATATATATTATCAATACCTAAATAACTATGATAACCTAGTAAAATATAATCATTGTTGACCGCGAAAAATACGTTTGTACATTTTGAAAGGTGTTTCAAATGTAAACTCGTAATAGAATCCCGGTATATATCATAACCTTTTTAAAGAATACAATACGTGGCTGTACTGTACCTTTTTTTTACCAGTCATAACAAAAGCTTACTATATTTAGATTACAGCTGTCAAACCTGACTCCCAATTGTTAAAAGTGAGAACTTGGTAACACGTAATAAAGCCAGGTATTTTTAGAGCCCTATTTCGATGGAAAAGGGCGTTTTTTTAACACTTGAAAAGTACAGGGGAAAGAGGGGGAAAGTCCCATTTTAACTTAAATTGAGTTAGTGCTGCCATCTGTTAGACAACCATAAGCCCTTCCTAATGAACTTTAGATTAAGGTTAAAAGCTCTCGATCATATTTAAATTAAGTTATTTCTAGCATTGCGTCTTACTACCCTTTCAGGCTATACGCTTAGGTACTAATTATGCTAGTGGCTTTAAGAATTGAGAAGGCTATATTTTAGGGGGAGTGTGCCTGCATTTGCGTGGAGGGAGATTGGAAAACCACCCTCAATACACCCAGCTGAGAGTCGAGCCTCGATAACCTCGTCATCGGCAGTCTAGTTAAATATAAAAGTTGTTCTCTTGTAAAATATGTGTAATGGGACTATACCCATATTTCCCCTGTACTCTTCTATTGTAAATATTACTAAAATAATTTTAATTAATTAATTTATTCATTTAGTCGTTTGATCTGCAACTGTCACTTTTGACTAATGATATCAATACTTATTAAATAATGCTAACAATATAGTAAAATATCATCGATGCGAACCCAGAATACTACTTAACTAGGATTCAATTCCAATTTTAAAATAAGTTAATTTGAGACAAATCCTAAAAACTTGCAACTCATATTACTAAACTTGTCCTAAATTTAAAAATGTCTAAATCAAATGACTCGAATTTTTTGTAACAAAAATGTTTCGAATTGAATTCTAATCGATTTTTCAAAAGAATTGAGTCCAATTAAAATAAATAATACCAATAAAATTTTGATCAAATATTGAATAAATTATCAATATTAGAAACTCGCACATTTCTATGACTAGGTCAATTAATGGATGTATGCTAACTTCTTTAAAAAGTTGTGTAACTACTTAAAATTTTGGCTCTTAGATTAGAATCTCAATGATAAATCGCCTTTGAATCTAGGACCTATTTGGATTTGAAACTTCGGGTATGATAAGAATCTTTCAAATATTAATATTCGGAATTTCGAATCAAATAAATATCTTAACACAAATCAGATGTGTATGTAAAATGTAGATTTTTCGCTTATATTCCTACTATAGTATAATATTTTTTGTTTAACAAAATAGTTTTAATTAAATGACGTTGCAGTAAATTAAAACTATCTTTAAAAACAAGATATTACAGGGAAAAAATATTTTCTTATGAAACGTGAGTTTTGTTGTACTCTTTTTAAATTGAAATATTTTATATTCTTTTGATAGTATTTTATTTTTGGGTGACACTGTTCCTAACATTTATTTGCTTTCAATATTTATTATTTTATTACTTACTTACTCACTTACTCTATGAATTAGAAACTCGAAAGTTCATTTCCGCACTTACAACAGTACGCCATTTATCTCTATTTATAGATAGTACTATCCAGTCGAACTCATTACAACCTATCTCTTTCAGGTCTATTCTAATGTTATCACATCTGCGTTCGAAATGTTAGTACCACTTAAGCACAAAAATGAACTACTCTAAATATATTTTATTCAACCAGTTAAAAAAACAAAATATTAGAACGGTTGACTATATACACAAATAAATTGACTTGTTAAACAAAGCATAAAGAATAGGGATTTTAAAAAAAAATCTTTTTAGTTATCTTATTATTTAGAACTAACTAAAGTTTTTTTTTGCGTTACAAATTCCCCGGAAGTATTATTAATATTAATAATGTATTTGTTTTTATTAGTTATCAAAACCTAGTCAAAAAGCGTATTAAAGTATTATTAAATTCATAACGCTTATAATCCCAATCATGTCTTACACCACCATTAAATTGTTTCAAGAGGAACGCATTGTGAAATATATATCTCACCTTCTCGTGTTGGGCAATGGTGGACTTAAAATTATTGTGCCCTTAGGCACAATTATAATATGCGCTCTCCCCCTCTTAATTTTTTTTTTTATCAAGGGCCTTAGGAAGTTTTGGAATAAAGAGGTGTTGGGGATAGGGGGTAAGTTAGTATTGGAGAAAATATTTCTACGAAAGATAATCAAACATGTACAGTACATACCTTACAGTAGCTTGAGTTAACATTATGAAGAATGAGAGACTGACGTCAGTTACAGAGCGATTAAAAAGTACAAATATTTAAAAAACAATGATGGTCTTTCTGACTTTAATTTTTAAACGTGATTTTTAAAAATAAAATATTATAATAATGCCGCCCCCTAAAGCCAACACCCCTAAATTCGTGCATAGTGGGCCTATAGTGTGAATCCGCTTCTGAGTGTTGGGAGACTTCACCATGAATCACCACAGGCTGAATCCCCCCAACCCAGCCCTCCACTCTTCCCCTTTCATATCAGCCCTCAAAGAGTTGAGTACAGTCTTCCACTGTCCAGTACAATATAGTTCAAAGCTATTTAATAAACAATCACATATTTTACAAACCCACATTAGTGGACACATAACTAAACGTCATATTCATCTAGTACAATTCGCTGGTGACGAGAATTTCATGGTTCCAATCCCGGCTGGTTGAAGGTCTTTTTACTTGGTGGTTTTCCTTTATCGTCATGTGACCAGCACAACTAGCCCTCCGGTCGTTAATCTCAGTTTTCTAGAGGGGAGTTGCTACTTCTTTATTCAAGAAGCTCCTTATTTGTCGTCATGAGGCTTGAGTTTGACCCCGCTCTAGACCCACTGCTTCACAAAATAATTCTGGAAGCGCCGAGGATTGAACCCGGGACCTCTGATTCTGTAGTTAGGAACTTTGACCACTAAACCACAAAGGTGCTCAGTGATGCAATTTGACCATTTTTAAATAGCTAACCTATTTTAATTTGAATTAAAATTAAAAATGCTCATCAACTTGTTCCTCATACACAACTCGTACTTTGCAATAGGGCTCTTACATATCGTCGCATTATGTTCTGCGAGTCGTTACTAGGCGGAGGAATAAACATCCATGCCAAGCTTTCGTGAGCAGGTAATCAGCCTTCGGGGAGTCTACCATCACGACACAACATTCTTCCAAAAAACACTTGGTCGCAGCTAGCCTGGAGTCGTCCTCATATTGTTTTATCTTACCTTATTTCTGACTTTTAGGCTGTTCAGGCGAGCTTAGAATTGTTTTAAATATTAATTATTTTTTAGAACCGCGTCACACTACCCGTTTGGGTTATATGCTTAGGTACTATTTACACTAATGGGTTAGGGAGTAGGAAGGGTTAATTGAGAGAAAATGCACCCTCATTTGCGTGGATGGAGAGTGGAAACCCATTTAGGAAAAACCTGCCTCAGTGCGCCCGACTGGGATCGAACTTCGATCTCCCTGTCTTTGGCAGTCTAGTCCAACATGAATGGAGCGCGTCAAACCACGTCACCATCGAAGCGGGTTATTTTTTTGTTGGGAAGCCATTTGTACTGTCTTGCCTAACAAACTTTTATTCTAAAATAAACATTGTTTATGGGGATCTTCCTTAACATATTTATTGTTATAAAACAGCTTAAACATATTTATTGGAGTTGGTTTAAGTTTTACTAATTCCTCATTAAAACTTTAATAAAGATGGTATTATTTTTTTATGTAGCGTTAAAAATATATGGGAAGGTTTCCAGCAATGTTTATTTTAGAAAAAAAGTTTGTTACTTCAAAGATTAAAAACTAATTTAAAAAATTGAAAAACATTTACTTATAGCTTGCTTTAGCACCCTTAATCTTGAAGACTTAGGATGGACACACCACTTGTGTTCAAGTTAAGAAACAGATGAAAATGTTATTTATAATCAGCACCCGGATTTTGATCCCTTTTGTGTGTGTGTGTGTGTGTGTGTTACACATCACAGACAAGCATGTACATGTCTACATGATCCCCTGATTGTATAAAGATATATTTTATAGGTCAAATTTTTTTCATTTTTGGTCATTTGGGAATTTCAGGTAATATTTACTTGCTTTGCATAGTGTTTTAGTCATTTTTATGCATTCACATTAAATACTACCTATGTTTTATAAATTCTTGAATACTCAAACATAATATTTCTCTCTACGCAGTGACAGACTGACAAGTTAAAAACATACATAATTTTAAATCCACATTTTTGGGTTTGGACACACATAAAACGTACAGATTCATCAAAATCTCAAGATAAAAAATGTTCACGATTACATTACTTTCTCTTGATTTGAGAAAGTAAACACTACGTTGCAAAAAATTTTAAATATATATATATAATCTCAAATTATTTTGTGGTTGCCTTAGAGTCTTAAATATCATTTAGAATCATAACGATCTTCCCTTAATTTAAACTTAAAATAAATCACCTTATAGTTGGGATGTCCCTGACATAAATATAACTCATACAAAAAGCCTCTAAATAAATTATCACTCAGCGTATTTCAATGTTGAAATCGATTGTAAGAATATGAATTTCTTTAAATCCAGGTGAGCAGTTAAGGGAGATAACTATTTCTATTACCAAGCTATTTAACAATTCTTAGACTCGTAATGGGTTAACTGAACCTTCAATGACATCTGGAAATCGTTTATAATTTATAGCGGTATCTCCAATTAGAATAGAATGTCTTCACTGTCACGTCCTTTTAGAGAAGTTTTCACTCAGAGAGAATGCTGCTTCTTGAAGCGGTATTAGTAAGAGACTACTGGTAAATCGGTTCGAGGTACAGTCCAAGTTTCATAGGGTGAGTCTTTTAGGAAATACAAACATATTTTTTCTGGCCAACATTGATAACATTTTACTTCAAGTATTACTTATTAGTGTTATTTTATAGGTATATAAAATAACTACCAAAAGTGACAGCTGCAGGTCACGTGACTTGACGTGTGAATACCTGAAAGTAGATCTAGTCACATTTATAGTTGTAGGTTAAGGTCTTGCCAATGAAAATTTAACTGTAGTTTGTAACGGCATACTATATTTAGAATACGTTTTGTTGGTGTTACTTATTTCTATTAACAATATTGATCAATGTTTTAATTTGAGACCCGCCTCGGTGGCGTAGTTGGCTAACGCGCTTGTCGTGTTTAACTCGACTGCTGAGGACGGGGAGATCGAGGTTCGAATCTCGGTCGGGTGAACTGGGGGTGGTTTTTCCTAAATGGTTTTCCACTCTACCTGCACGCAAATGCGGGTTCACTTCCTCTAATTAAACCTTCCCAATTCCTAATCCATTAGAGTAATTAGTGCTTAAAGCGTATAACCCAAACGGGTAGTAAGACGCGGTGCTAAATATTATTATTTAATTTGAGGTGATAAAATTGATCATAACGGTTTTTTTTAAACTATAACGCGTTAAAAGCATGGCTGGGTTAGTGGTTCGGGTTTGGGAAAGTTGTTTAAATTTAGTGTGCCTGCATTAGTGCGGAGAGAGAAAGGGGAAACACCAGTGATAAATCACGTTTATAAAATCACCATACATTTTAGCCATACAAGAGTCAAACCTCGCTATCCTTGTCAGTGGTGAGCTAAGCCATTGTGACCATAAGTTTATTTTTTGTTTTTAGTTAATTTTCTTTGAGCGTATGCCACTAGGTTTTGTCAGCTAGCTATTCCTTGGCCTTCTACTGGCAGTAGGGGATATGTAACCGTACTCTGAAGTTTGGTCCATATGTAGATGCGGATTTTACTTTGTCCCAATGAGATGATAATGATGATGATTATATAGTGCCATTAGAAGTCTTAGGCATAACTTAAGCCTAATTAAGCAGAAAATAATAACCATAGGAACAATTCCCCCTTAGGTAAAAAAAAAACGTATGGAAATGCCAGGAAACGAACCCTGGGCCTTTAGGTTAGTAGTTAGGAATGCTTACCACTAGATCAAGATGTCGGCTACAGGGATTTGGATAGGTTATTCTCAATAGAGTTTGCTGGCTGTGGGAGATTCACTCCCTCCCGCCCCTCATACATACACACATACACCCTTATCCACCTTTCTTTCAGCAGTGGTGATTTCCGTCCATTCTATATTATTATTATTATTATTAGCACCGCGTCTTACTACCCGTTCGGGTTATACGCACTTACGCTAATGTGTAATGGTAGGGTGATTGTGAGATGAAATGGAGGACCTACAGTTTAACGTGGAATCCGAACCACGATGGAGGCCTGGCATTCCTTCCGTCCATTCTATATAGAGTATGTTCATGATAAGTTTTTACCTGGATGACAGTTCAAAAATCGTATGTTTAGGTTTTGGGTTGATAACACATATAAAAGATCCCGGTTTTGATGTAAATGTTAAGTTTTTTTAATAACATGTTGTATTTTACATTTAAAATGACGTAAACTTAGGTTTTCTCACATTATTTAATTACTTTTAATTATTTCTCTCTATCCAATCTGAAACAATATTTATATATAATTAAATGTAGTTATTCATCGTTTTGGAATGTTGTCTATGATGTGTAATATAGTTCATATATATATATATATATAATACATTATTTTATGATTATTTTATCGTATTTAGAAATATTTAACCTAATAAAATATTTGTATCCGCTAAGTGGGTGCATCCTTGTAAAGAACTGGTTTCCGTCATGTTCAATCACATGGTTTAAATTCGTCTGTCGCCGTTTTAAAGTTATATTCTTTAGACATTTTTTTAAAGTGCTGTGAATAATATTTTTTTAAGTGGAATAAAACGATAAATAAGCTTTGTGCCTGAACTCAAATATATAATAACAAATAATATTGCCCTAAATTACTGTGGTTAACTATTGTAATGTAATTGATTTGCCCCTAAAGAATATGTGAAAGCATTGTCAATAATATCGTCCTAATTTTATAAACGTATCTTATTTCATTTAAATTATATAGTATATTAAATGGTGTTTAAAGCACTTCTTCTTCTAAGAAGGCAAAAGCCACTGATCGGTGACGTCACGCACATGACATTAGTCAAGTCATTTTGACCATATAATATTTCAAATAATAACTTCCTCTTCTCGAAGGTTCGAAGAGAGATTTTTAAATGTAACTTGAGTCATTTTCCGGCTCTCGAAGCTTCTACTAGCACAGAGATGTTTTTGTCTTGTATTTTGTTTTTCTAAACTAAACCTTCTCGAAGCTTCCATGAGCAATGGATATATACGAAATATGGTGCAATGTAATGGCAGTTGGTGTCCAGAACTGACAGAACTCACTTGGGCACTTGGCGTCCAGCAACACCTGTCCGCGCTCATACAACAGGCCGCGTATATATTTCAACGACATGAATTATTTTCTCATTAAATAAACAGAGATTCAGAAATAAAAAAACATGTCAACAAAATAAGTGTTTATTAATTATAATTCTTTAATTGGCGCTCGATCACGGGGCTATAAATACCAATTAACTCACAACATCAAAAAACAGGACCGATTTAATTAGTGCTCGACCACGGGGCAATTACCATCTAATTAAACGGTGTAACTTCAATCGACGCTCAACCCGCCGAAACAGAACATCACAATTGGCGCACAACGTAGGGACCCGTAATTCCAGAACATTTCACTATCACATTCATACATTACCGTATGTTTTAATTACAACTATCCAAAGTGATGGATGTCAGCTGTTGGCGTAGGGCTACATTAAGGACTATTTCTAGTAACTTTTTGAGCTGTCATCCAGGTTAACTAAGGTCATGAATGAATTATACAGACAACTGATGACGAGTCCCCTTGAAACCCACTTTACTTATCCTTATTATCTTAGCTTAGTTGGCCTTAGGAATAATGGCAGTGAGCACATTCCCGCAGAAGAACGATCCGTTTGGACCAATCTATACAAGACGTTTTTAAATGGAAATTCTTTTGGACCAACCGAGATAAGACGTATGAACTAATAATAAACTTAATTCTTTCTTTCATTTATTCAGACCTAACCGATTATAATCTAATCTAACCAAACCTAACTTAGCCGTCAAGCGAGTTCCTTCAATGTTTGCAAATCTAAACTATCGTAACCATTTCTACTTCTTGAAACAATATTCATGAAACTACCTCTTGAAACAATATCTCTGGAACTAATTCCTTAAAAAATAATTTTTGAACTACTTATTGAAACAATTTCCATCGACCTACTTCTTGAAACAATATTCATTATACTAATTCTCGGTAATAAGACGTGCTGCTAAATAAAACTACTTCTCGAAATAATATCCCTGGAACTAACTCTTCTAGCAATACTCCTGAAACTACCTCTTGAAACAATATCCATAAAACTACTTATTGTAATAATATTTCTGGGACTACCTTTTTAAATAATATCCCTGGAACTACCTTTTGAAACAATATCCATGAGACTATTTCTTGAAACAATATCCTTAAAATTATTTCTTGAAACAATATCCATGGAACTATTTCTTGAAACAATATCTATGGAACTATTTCTTGAAACAATATCTATAAAACTATTTTTGAAAAAATATCTCTGGAACTACATCTTGTAACAATATTCCTGGGACTACCTCTTGAAATAATATCACTAGAACTATCTCTTGAAACAATATCCTTCCCCGTCCAAGATATCTTCAAAGGTCAGTTTAAGTGTGGCGTAAACAGATTTTCCATACTTTTTTTTTGTAAAAGTAACGTTTATCATTAGATAATTTATATGTTAATGAATGGCTAAAGCTCTATGAGCTTCCCCTCTCCAACCCCCTTTTTCCGCCTCGCATTTAGTAGATATTGTAGAAAGCTTTTGTCGATAACATGCGATGGCTGAGTGGCTTAAAACATTGTAGGCATACTTGGTCACCAGCGATTAAAAAGTTTGAATACCGGCTGTAGACTTGTTTTCCCCATTCTCTTTTCACTCTGACACGAGCATGACTTGATGTGTCCTATTAAACACTTTCTCTATTACTAATAGATCGTCAATAAGCTTTTGATAAACTTATAAAAAAAACAGAAACACTTATCACATTTTTACCTAAATTAAATAGATATGAATGAAATGATTAATTGGAAGGTGTTTATTTCCTTCTTCTTCGCCCCATCGCACTGGTGGTTACGCCTTTTTAGGCGTAAGGGCACAGCTCATACTGGATGATTGCTGACGCAGAGGTGGAGGTTCGATTGTTGATCGGATGTTCTGGGACTGATTTTATGCATTCTAGTGCACTTCCTCTAAGATATCCATGGCATTCATACACTGTTAAACAACTCTTGATTTAAAACGCATGAAATCAACTTTTCTAGTTATTTTGGTTAATACTTAGGACTAATGCTGTGGACCATATTGTTTATATCATGTAGTCCTAAAACACCACTGAGAATTATTTTTAGTTTGAATCCTGGTTGGGTAGAAATTTCCTATATATAATCCTGATTTGTGAATCAACCAATCTCGTACTCAATAAGAACATTGCTTTTCACTTTATCTTATAAAGTTTTGTAATTGAACAATTTTATTCCTTAAAATTATGAGGAATATTGATGTTTTATGTGCCTCCGAACCTAAAAAGCTGGGTCGTAAAATTCTCACTGTCCCAAATATGTATATTTGCCAGCCTGTCTGACTGTCTTTATCTGTATGTCTGTCTCTTAGGGCTAAATGCTTTGATGGATTATCTTCAAACTTGATCATAAATGGCTAAACGATTATGTTCAAAATATATACCTGGAGAGTGCTTGACACTAAAAAATTACACTGTGTACTGTACTTGTTTTTATGAAAGAAGATTTGTTTGAGGGTTGTTTAGTGATGACTAATTTAACTCAGGTGTTAATAACACCTAGCTTATATTAATAGTTAAAATCATAAAAATTGCACCTTTAAATGTAATGACACTTAGCAAGTATATCTACTCGACTCTAACCTGGAAGACAAACTATCTAGTAGATCCATTCATTATTCTTTGGTCAGATATATGGCCTCGTGTTTACAATACACCACGTCTTCTGGTATGGGCTAGGGCAAGTTGTTACTTTGATTTGTCTCAGTTTCACTTAGACCCTATGGCTCTGACAAATATGAAAGTGACAGAGGTATGAACGATACTAGTAATAACTTTCAATGTACACTCAGTCGTTGTGATGAACGAAGTGAAGGTGTTGCTTGTAGGATAATTTGGTGTAGGTATGCATTTTGGGGGGCTTGGCAGATTGATGTGCAATAGTACCTTCTGGCTCAGTGAGGAAAACAGCGGGAAACTACCTTACTCCTCATTTCCATAGTACGCTTCTTCATTGCTGCCTAGGCTTTACAGCTGACGGTGGAACTGTTGAAGATCCAACCGACCTTCGAGTTTAGTACCTACTATTCATACATCATCATACAGACAACGCATCATATATACATGCCAAATGTATTTGGACCTGCAATACACAATTAACTTAGAACACAGATAACATAGAGCATCCAATTATAACCCAAGACATTTAATATAATATGTCTTAATAACTAGAATCCACAAATCACTCACTTATTTTAATCACTCTTTGGGCTCGAACCAGGGTACTTTGGATCAGTGATTAAACTTTTTTACCGCTCGTATGTTATCAGATGCAGCTTATTATAAATATATAGGGTCGATAAAAAACCAATCAAAATATGTTTTCATATTTCAGAACCTAACAAGAAGCTAAACTTTCTACTTAGCAGTAAAAAAAATAGTAGCTTGCTATATCTCTTAAAATGTCACATAGATAATAACGTTACAAAAATAGTTTGTATCAGTAATGTTATCAAAGCAAGGCTGCGTTTAGTGTACTTAACGGCCTGAGAGGTTGTCAGTATTGAAACTTACACTGTGTCCAAAATAGCTTTTTCTTTAGTTAATCAATCTATACATTTATTTTACTACACTTTTAACAATTTATTCACACATTCAATTACTTTTTAAGGATCTGTATTTTGCGTCAAAGATAAAAATGTGAGCGACCCATAAAATCTCAAAATTATTTTCTTGCGCTATTTTATTTGTTTTCTCTAATAATTTTATAAATTAGTATAGTATGGCAAAGTATTTTTCTAATTATACTTTATCATAGATTATATTTTAATTTTATTTGTGTGTGTTTGTATGTGTGCGCGTGTATTCAATCATTTGCGGCACGTGAAATTCTGCCGTACTCAAATCTGTTACCCAGAATGGCCGAAGGCAAAAATCAGCGTGAATAAAAGTTTTAATTGTATTAATTAACAGCGTATTAACCCAAAATTGCAGTCATGTTAGGATATTATAATTAGGTTGTTCATGAAGTGCACACTAAATACCCAAAATGATAAAAAGTAAAATAAAAAAATGTTGTAAAATAACTTGTTATTTAAATTTTATTACTAAAATTATGTCATCGTTGACAACAACCTACCTTCATAATGAAGAAAAAACTAAATAAATGCAACCTCTTATTCAACTTCTTTCTCGATATTACTTCAACATAGGCCTATAGCCTGATTTCAGTTGGAAGAACAGTTTAAAACATTCAAACATATTAATTTGTGGTCAAAATTGATAACACTTGACTACATTTGTGTTATTCCAAAGGTATTGATAATATCGATCAAATGGGACAGCTGCAGATGGCATGACTTGATGTATGAATATATTAAAATTGTTTTGGTAACATTGATAACTATCAGATACTGTCTTTCCTACCAAAATCAGGGTATATCAAAGTAACGTTATCTTAAATCACGCGTATAACCCACTTTACTAAATGTTGTTATCAAGAAAATATGTAATGAGGCTTGAAAGATAAGCATTGTTTATAGTGACACACTCACAAAACATCAAAGTGTTTTGCAACAGGTGGATGGTATTTTTATCTTATGATTCGTGTTTTTCGATGTGGTCTTTGTTGCATTTGTAAGATTATTAGGACCAGTAAATGCGTGTGGTTCTTATTGCATTTTGCGCCTTAATAGTGTTTTTTCTCTCTTTTGTGATCCACGTCCTACTAACTATCCTGGATGTCATAATATTGTTTTACATTTTTTTTATCACCGGGTATTACTACCCATTCGGGTTATCTGCTTATGTACTAAATACGCTATTGGTTTTAGGGATGAGGAAGTTTATATTTATAGGGAGTGCTCACATATTTGCGTGGAGGTAGTATGGTAAACTATTTTGGAAAAACCACCCTCAGTACACTTGACCGAGATTCGAACCTCAATCTCCCCATCACCGTCAGTCTAGTCTACTGCTAGAGTAGCGCCTTAGACCATGTGGTCCCTGAAGTGGGTGTCTTAATATTATTTACACATAAAGGTTAGCTTATTTATTTTTATTTAGTACTACGTCTTACTACCCGTTCGGGTTATGCTTTTAAGTACTAATTACGCTAATGGTCTAAGAATATTATATATTGTTGGCCATACCGAGAATCAAATCTGGGAGCCTTAGCTCAATAGACAGACTAAGGGCCAGTTTCATAGTCAAATTTAGTACGCCTCAAGTGCGGCGCTACACTAAGTACATGACGACACCTACCTGAACTCGAATGGAATGGGCCGTTCTCACATATGAAACTGGCCCATTCCATTCGAGTTCAGGTAGGTGTCGTCATGTACTTAGTGTAGCGCCGCACTTGAGGCGTACTAAATTTGACTATGAAACTGGCCCTAAGTCTAAGACGGCCGACTAATGAAATTAGTTGGAATATTACAGTCCTTCCAGAAAACGTATCAAAATGCGGTTTGCTGCATTCTTCAACCAAATTGAATTAAGTTTGACATTTGATTCACTTTAAAATAAGTAGGCCTATTTTTCAATTTATTAATATATTGTAAAACGCTTTCACTGGTCTCAATTTCACCGTTTGATAAAAACTAAAATAGATATCTTTATTACGATGTGACATCTGGTTCGAGCTGTACTATCTACTTAAATTATAATCCAATTTGCATGTAAAGGAATATTTAGAAAACACAAACCTATATTTTTGAGTTCAAAATTGATATCACTTTACTATTTTATCAGTGTAATTTTATGGGTATTAATAATATCTATACCCCGCTTCGGTGGCATAGTTGTCTAACGCACTAGTATCGTGTTGAACCAGACTGCTGAGGATGGGGCGGTTGATATTCGAATCTCTGTCAGGGGAACTGGGTTTTTCATGAATGTTTTCCCACTTGCCTTCCACGAAAGTGTGAGTTCACTTCCTCTAGTAAATTCAACCTTCCCAATCCCATTAGCGTAATTAGTACTAAACCGTACAACCAAAACAGATAGTAAGACGCGGTGTTAAATAAATAAAATAATATTTATCAAAAGTGACAGTTGCAGTCTTCAGAGTACATGCCCTAACATATGAATACTTGACAGTAGATCTAATAACTTTTCTAGGTGTTAGAAAATGTATTTATTGGGAAAATTGAACTAGAAGGTGAAATCCATGGGGAGATACCTTGAAACCTGCGAGAAAAATAGAAGAATCAACGTTTAAAAATCAGTTGGTTAATTTATGATGACTTGTGGTTCCGTGTTTTAGCTGGAAACTAACGACCTTGCGTGACCTTGGTTACCGCGGATCATTTGGGTACAGCCATCTAACAGTTCTGTTCCACTCCTTCCATCATGATGCATTCTTCCGGTACAATTCCAAGGAAGTAGACGTGCCGTGCCATTGACCTCTGACCTTCTCTTACCAATGAGCACAATCCTTTTTTATAATGCCCCGTTCATAAGGGCGATGTTTTCATGGATAATTCAGTGCAAGTCACCTACTATCGCGTGGACTTTCGTTTGTTGATGACGGGGATATCGGAGTTCAGATCCCGGCCAGATCTACTCAGATTTTTATTTTCCTAAATAGTTTCCCACTCTACTTTCACATAAATGAGGGTAATTATCATATATGCGTAATAGATATAACCTGAACAGGTAGTAAGAGGCTGTTCTAAAAAAAAACTATCAATTATCATGGCTATTCGCAAAACAAGATACTTTTTTTTTATCTTAACGCATTTTAGTAACCGTTCCAGCTATACAGTACATTAATTACGCAAATGGAATAGGAATGAAAAATGTATAATTTTTCAAGAATATATGCCCGCATTTTCTCGTGGAGGGAGAGTGGTAAACCATTTAAGAAACAAACATCAGTACACCGGAATGTAATATGAGCCCCAATCTCTCCCTTATCAGCAATCCAGTCAAACACGATAGTGACGCGTTAGACCAGTCAACCATCGATTCGTGTAAAAGTTTAACATCTTGGAAGCTTTTGGGGAATTTGGTACTAGCTCACATCTTAACTTTCAACAACTATCATTAAGCATGTGCTTGAGGTTGGGATGTAGGGAACGCGAGAAAAGGCCAGCGTTTTTTCAGTTTTTATAGCAAAACATTTTTTTGGTCAAAATAAATCAAATATTTCTTCAATACAAACGTATAGTTTAATTTTCTTCACGTGGTAATATCAACAGTTGATGAATATATATCATGAACATAGCGGCATTAGATGACAAACTTTTTAAATGAGAAGAGAAAGTTGTCGTTAAATCCCAGGACAATCTTGACAGCTGTAATTGAATGATAGTTGCCATCATTATTTGAATATAAGTTTATCTACCAAATTAACTACAGAAACATCGTTTGTGTGTATGGGGCTTATTAAAGTGAACCTCACCCAAACCAGTGGCCGTGTGGTCCAAGTTCTTAAATATTTATATAATATTTAGCACCGCATCTTACTACACGTTCGGGTTATACGCTTTAAGTACTAATTACGCTAATGGATTAGGAATTGGGAAGGTTGAATTAGAGGAAGTGAACCCGCACTTTCGTGGAGGGAGAATGGAAAACCATTAAGGAAAAACCTACCCCAGTTCACCCGACCGAGATTCGAACCTCGATCTCCCCGTCCTCGGCGGTCGAGCTCAACACGACAAGCACGTTAGCCAACTACAAGTTCTTAAGAAACTCGCGTTGCATTTGCTCGCAGTTGGTGGGGAGGTTTGTCTTTACTGAATTACTCACCAATCTTCCTCCACACAAATGTTATTACTTTAATTACCCTGGTGTGGTAGAAATTAAGGGGTAGAATATATTTTAAGGAAATGTGCCCGCCTTTGAGTGAAGTACGAGTGTGGAACCTTATAGGAAAACCACCCTTAGTATAGCCAGCCAGAATTTGAACCCCGACCTCGTCATCAGAAAACCAGACTTAATCGTCTTGGTATTTAGATCCAACGGCCCTGGTCAAATAATAGTTGAAACTGTAAAAATATATATATATTTACAAAGCTTCCTATTATCCTAAGCCATCATCCTCACCTGCATTTTTAATGACACAGGACTGATGTGAAGTAGGATCGCAGATTAAGGATAGTGTTTTTGTAGTTTTTACTCAGAAAAACTTTTTTTTTCTCATGGTTATAGCAACAGCGGTTGCTGAGTAGCAGTCTCTCATGAATATGGCGCATTATAAATGACAAATTTTTTAAATGAACAGAAAAAGTTGTCATTAATTTCCAGGATACCTTTGGAAAATTTTAAGGAACTGTTGAGATCTCCATGTGACGAAAATAAGTATCTTTTTTTTTCTACTGTAGAAATATTTTATTTGATTTGACAAAAATTATTTTTTTATTCAAAATCTGCAAAAATACCTCCCTTAACTCGGGTACCTTTCACTCTCACTTTAAGAACGAGAATTTTAGGAAAACTAAAATCAAAACTTGCCTAAGGATACAATGAGACTCACAATGTGGAAAACCATCCTCTGTACATCTGGCAGGGATTCGAGTCAAAGCTGAAAATTCCTGAATAAAATACATGGTCACTGAGCTGACATTGCTGGTGATTGTGAAATGTAAGTTAGTGTATTTAATTTAAAAGTGGTGTCTTATTACAAGCTTCTATTTCTGTCACGTCAAAGCCGACAAGTTGATTCTAATTTCATGTTTTAGAAAAATTATTATTAAAACGCTAAAAGAATTCCTTACAAAAGTAAAATATCCATTGTGTTTGTCAAATTTTAAAACATCCATATGGGCTATTTGGCTGACTCGAGTCTTTTTGTTTAAAATGATCAAGTTTAAAACCCAATTTATATTCTCGGGAATGCTCTCGCAATCGTTTGTACTATATCATATAAGGAAACTGTAATTGTGAACATATCGATCTAGAGTTTATATCTTGGCGTCGTCGGGATGAGATGTGAACCTCAAATGACATTCCAGTCTATTTTGAGCGTGACGACTTGGACCGTATGACCCCCGGTGCTGTTACTATTATCTAGTGTTGTCACGGCTAAATATCAAACAGTCGTTGAGGGTTGTGTGTCGTGTTGAGCTCTGATTGGTCACCTTCTATCACACACACAAACACACTCCATGGCAACATGTGCTCACTCATAACATCTCGTTACACTTCACACTTGCTTGAGATGTTTGTTTTTCAGCGAAATGTTACCTATAGTCCATTCGCCACTGGAGTGATGGTGGTGCCAGCTAGCAAAAGCTACCAGATCTACTTTCATACATCCATTCCCCAAACCATATGATCTGCATGACCATATGTTGAGTTGGCACTTTGGAGTGTCCGACCGAAGGTCATTTTTTTGGCTGAAGCCGAAGCCAAACTTAGCATTTATGTTGTATTTTTAATTCAACATTGTGTTTATTTAAATGACAGGTCACATTTGTTATTGTTGATAAAATAAAGTAAAATACATTTCCGAAATTGTGATACAAAATCAAAGTATGACAAAAATATCAATCACTTCTTTCTCTTAATAATTGGCTTCGAAAAAGTGATTAAATTATTTTTATTGCAATCCAGTCCTGTCAAAAAAATTAACCATTTATTTTTATGTATTTAATAATTAATTGTTTGAGGGGAAAGTTCTTAATAAATATGAAAGTAACACTAGACTACAGTAAACACGGAACATGTGTTGTCATTACTGACTACTGACTAGTCTACCGACCAGGCGCCTAAATCCAACATGCAGTGACTTATCAGCTGTCACTTGTCACGTGACCGCTCCCGCGTCGCACCCATGAGCGTACATTAGGTAAGGCCGAAACCGATTATTTTACCGAAGGTGTAATTTATGGCCGAAGGTGGCCGAAGCCGAATGTTCGGTTGGACACTACTTTGGACAACCAAAACTTTCACAACAAACAATTTGTATTTAGTTATGTTCTTCTTTTAACCATTTTTTACATTATTGATACACAAACTTATTAAAACAACAGTTTGGATGTTTCTTTTTTGTCTAACGGCGTCTGAAGCTCACTTGAAAATGCTTAGCAAACAAGAGCTTCCAAAAAGCTGTGTTCTCTTCACAAATCAATATGGTGAACTAGACGAAATAAAGGCCTTTGATGATATCATACAAATGGTGGTCGTTTATGTTCACACGCATGTGCTTACAAAATAAAACGTTTTGTTTTTAAACTTTCCCTTTCTCTAAGTTATAAAAACACATTTGTCTATTTTGGTGGGCAGTTATAAGAATATACAGGTATGAATATAATATTTCTTAATTTATTATTTTATGTACTATAATATAATCTTGTTGTCACAACCGCGAAACCAGAAACCGAATAGTTTTTTATTAATATATTTTGTTCTTTCAATGAGTTACTAAAACGCCAATCATACAATAATCTTAATCAAGTATTATTAGAAGCGTTTGATAACACTTTTGAATAATAATTTTCACATAAGTTAACACTAGTGATTTTAAATTAATGATTGCAATAAAAATCTTCTGCTAGCTGTGAGCTAACACCACTCCAGTCATTAGACTGTAGCTATTAAGATGTGTATACATAATTATGACGAACCTATCCTGTATTTTACCTTCTCCAGGGATCCGACCTGTTTTACGAACATTCAGCAGTTATACAGAGTTCAGTGGCTTATTTTGCGAGGGTGCTAGTCAGACATGTCTTCCCACGAGAAAACGTTAGCGATGATTATGGCCAGTGGTGCAATATTAATTATAGCAAATTTAATTAAAGGCAAAAAAACTAAAATACGACGGTGGCGCACTGAGCTATATGAAATACGGGCTGGTTCGGAACTATTGCTAGATCTGAAGTCCCAGCACATTAATGGACAGCATAAAATTTTGGTCAAGATGTCTCCTACAGATATTGAAACCTTGTTGAACAAAATAAGACCAAAAATCTCTAAAGAGGAAACACATTTTCAATGCTGTTGCGGGCAGTAATTTGCTCCGTACTTGTACAGTATCCAGTATATACATTAATATGTTTAGAGAGAAAGTCATTTTGTATTTAAGTAATAAATAATCAAGACTTCATATTATTTACAAATAAAAACTTACCTTTTCCTGTGATTTTTGAACTTTTCTCTTTGCTTTTCTCTTTTCTGTAGTACACCAATAAACTTAATACCCTTTTCTTGCACGCTTCTTCTGATTGACCTACTAAAGAAGAAAATTTCTTCCACGCATCTTTTTTTTATGTTTTTTAATAATTATTATTGTCTACAGGATCCCACAGAACAGTATTTTTTTATAAATCTCAAGCAACTGTAATGAAATTTATTCTGTCCAGTTTGCCATGTTCATAGCAGGTTTGTGGGTACGTACCACTTAGCCTAACTCACAAGAAGACGTCACAGGTAGAAATGATAATCCCTTTGAGTTCGTTCCAAAATCCGACTCTCAGTTGGATCGGAGCGAACCTCTCACGAACCCACTGTGGTAGGCTCGTTGGGGGTTCGTAGGCGCGTCTCAACTACACCAACCTGTTACAATACAGGGTAGATATAATACAAGGTTGAATACAAGGTTGAATACAGGATAGATTACAAGGTAGAATACAGGATAGAATACAAGGTTGAATACAATGTTGAATACAGGATAGATTACAAGATAAAATACAGGGTAGAATACAGGATAGAATACAAGGTAAAATACAGGGTAGGATCGTCAGATGTATAGCGGCTCTAGAAACATACATTTATTTAGCTGCCTAAACAGAATAAATTAGGACTAAAGAAAGCCACCTATATTCACTTGAAAAGAGGCTACAAGACCACACTGTTGACGAGAAAAACACCCCTTTTGCGTCCAGTCGAGATTGAATCCTAGACTGACAGATTAGGATAGAAGTATATGGATGTTCTACACCAACCCCACCCTTGTATGCATTTCATAATATTTTGCTCGACACTATTTCCCCCTCCACCCCCCTTTTAGTAAATGTCTCCCCCCACCCCCCATTTATTTCATATATTCAACGTGAACTTTCTGAGCCAACTGATTATATCAACACACGACTTAATGACTAACTTAAATCTAGAACCGACACAACACCCCACCCCCAGCCCTAATTTATCATTATGAAAAGATAAAATTACATGTCATTAATGATAGATTTTTCAGCCATGCCAGGAATCTAACTCGGGACCCTCAACTTAGTAGACAAACACGATACGGACTGAGCTAAGGTGGGATGACATTTCACGGTTTACTACTCGTCAGGGCTATCTATAAATTTACTCTTAGGGAGCCCACCTCGGTGGCGTAGTTAGCTAAGGCGCTAGTTTCATGTTTAGCTGGAAGGCCGAGGAGGGGGAGATCAATGTTTGAATATTGGTCAGGTGAACTAGGGGCGGTTTTTTAAAATGTTTTTCTACTCTCCCTCCACTTAAATGCGAGTTCACTTCCTCTAAATTCAACCTTCCCGATTCCTAACCCATTAGCGTAATTAGTAATTAAGCATATAACCCGAACGGGTTAGAATTTGGGGACGAGAAAGGTAGAATTTAAAGGAAATTTAACCTCTTTCTAGGGAAGGGGGAGTGAGGAAACTATTTATTAGAATAAAACACCTCAGTATATTCAGCCGAAATTTAACCTACAATATGATTGTCCGGCAAACAAGGCAAAATATTTACTGGTGTGGGTGAGTGACACAATTAAAATGACGGCACAGCACCTTTTTATTTATTATCAATGATCAAGTTTAACATTTATATTTAAAATACAACTCATCACAATCAAAATCCCGCACTCAAATAATATATATAAACTGCAACCCCTGCGTGACGCAAAATAGTAATAATAGTAATAATAATAGAATGCCAAAATACGGGATGAAAATAAAATTAGTAAAAAGATAGATAGATAAATAAAAATAAGCGGTATCTTACCCCTCCCCACACACTTAATAAATCTATGTAAAAATAGTATTCCTTCTTCCCTTCCTTTTTTTAAGGTGGAATGTAAAGAGACGCGAGAAAAGGTCAGTGTTTTTGCAGTTTTTATGAGGTTTTTTTTTGCTAAAATAAATAAAATATATCTCCAGTACAAACATTGAGTTAAGTTTCCTCTCATGGTGATATCAACCGTTCCTTAATATCCATCATGAGCATAGTGGCATTAAATGAGAAACTTTTTTTTAATTGAAGATAAAAAGTAGTCATTTAATTCCAGAACATCCTTAAAAGTTATTCAAGAAATTTTGAGGTCATCATGTAGAGAAAATTAAAATATATGTTTGTACTAGACCTATATTTTATTTTAGCCAAAGAAATGTTTTGCCATACAAATTGAAAAAAACACTAGTTTTTCCTATCATCCCCTTACATTCCACCTTATATTTTCATAAGATTTTAGTTAAATATCATTGTGATTCGCCAATATAGTGACCTCGAATGTCATAAAACCATAAACTAGAGTGTCTCTTTAATAAATATTTTTAATATACTATTAATACTGTATCAGATAAAATATTAAGATATGATTTATTTATTTAGTTAAATTATAATAACAGTGTCATACACAATATTTGTTTCCTGATGTATGAAATATGATTTCCATGGTTTTTTGTATAGTTGATAACAGTTATATAAAGACAATTTAAAAAATGTTTAGCATAAGTGTTTAAAGAATTGTCTTGTTTATTACTTCCTGTCAATTTTATTTGACGTATTTTATTTCAATATTTAATTTAGCTAAATTACACTAAAAATAAAATAAACACTTCATCATTATATTTTATATTTGTATGTCAAAGAACAAATACATATTTATTTTATATGAATGCTTTAATCCGGTAGAGAGTCAGATGAAATCCATTTTAGAAAAACTGAGCAGAAAGCCAAATCGTAAATTTTTAAACATATTAAAACAAATAACTTTTCAAATGATTCTTTGAAATGTTCATAAGTATTATAAAACTGATTATGCTGCATGTTACTTACTGTCAAGTATTATAAAACATTCAGTGTGCTTCCTTACATCAGGGGTTGAGTTGAGTGTTTTATCTTGCCTCGAAAGTATGAAAATAATGTAGACAATTTATGTAACGTGTGTGGAAACTATACTATTAAATCTAATCGCAAGACTATAGGTCTAACACTATTATTTTAAAAAATTATATAAGTTCTGCTTTGAGTGCAAAATGGGTGACCAGGGTAAACCTAGAGTTCCTCACATTGTGTGCAGCAGCTGTGCCGTGAATTTGAAAGGATGGTTGAAAGGTTCTCAGAAGTCTATGCTTTTTGCTATATCAGTGATCCGGCGAGAACAAAAAGATCATTTGACAGAATGTTACTTGTTTAACTGGTATTTGGAATTTTCTTCAAAACTAAACATAGTATACAATATATATCATTGCCTTCCGCCGTCAGTCCAGAGTTTCACAGTCAAGACTAGCATGGGACCATTGTTGATTAACACAATGGAGACGAGCTGGTCTCTATGGAACAAGACATAAATGAGCTAGACTTTCAGCACTCTACATCAAATGGATCGGTTCTTATATCCCAGGGTGAGCTCAACGATTTAGTAAAGTACTTGAACTTATCTAAGAATCAAGCTGAATTGTTGGAATCACGATTGCAAGTTTAGAAACTGCTGCAGATCAATACAAATATTTCAATATTTTGCTGCAAGCAAAAAGATATTGCTCAGTATTTTGCTCAACTGGTGATTTGGTTTACTCTACAGATATTGATATTGTCATGGCTTTATTAGAACAAGATCACAACACCGATGAGTGGTGACTTTTCCTTGATTCATCAAAGCATAGTATAAAAGCAATTCTTCTTCACAATGAAGACAAACATGCCTCCATACAAACTTCTTGAGCATTGCACGCCAAAAAAAAACTGATAAAAACATGAAAAACTGACTTGACAAAATAAACTACAGTAAGAACTATTGGAATTCAACCGCGGCGACTTAAAAAATATGGCAGTCTTGTTAGGCCTGCAATTAGGATATACTAAGCCATTATTGCTTTATTTGTGAATGGGATACCTGAGCCAAGGACAAGCACTACTCAGCGAAACATTGAAATAAACGTCATAAGCCTACCCCAGAGGGTAAAAAATGTGGTACACAATACTTTAATTTATTCCAAAAAGTATTCTTATCACAACTTCATATAAAACTTAGTCCACTAAAAAACTTTGTCAAAGCCCTGAAGGATGGCTCAGTTTTTTTATATATACAGCAGAAATTAACCCACTGGAGTGAGGCAAACATAAAATAAGGGATTTTTGTTGATCCACAGATAAAGAAACTTACCACAGATAAAAATTTTGATTCTACTCTGAATGAAATAGATCTCTCAGCTTGTAAAGTATTCCAAGATGTAATTTGCAATTTCTTGGGAAATAATAAAGCAAACAACTACCAGGAAATCGTGAGAAAACTCCTTCAGTCATGTAAAACAATGGGGTGAAACATGTCACTAAAGATTCACTTTTTACCCTATCATTTGAATTTGTTTCTCATAAAATCTTGATGAAGCTAGTGATAAAAGCGAAGAGCGGTTTTACCAAGAAATGGATAAATAGTACCAAGAAAAGTGGAGTGTTAACATGCTGGCAGATTATTGTTGGAGTCTTATCAGGGGTGTACTCGAGACTAATTACAAACGGAAATCATAGGCTAAATTAAATAAAAAGTTTTTAAATAGTATATATTAATATTGATTTCATATGCAAATAAAATGCATAAGTTTTTGAAATGCCTATTTCTTTATAACCAGGGCTGATATAAATATTCTGGATACATATCTATAAATAGCATAAAAAGTTCATAAAGATGTATTACACATAAAGGAAACCATTTTACAAAGAAAATAATAAAAACAGTTTAGTTAGTTTATTAAATTTAAATAGCTATTTTTTAATACATTTTGTTGAAATGCGCTCATAAGACCTTTTTGGTCTAGGTGACCGCCTAGTTCTACCTAACGAACAATGAAAAATGAACAAGGCCAGCCCTGGTAATATCAATATAAGTTAACCGCCACTTTAAAAAAAAAATTGTCTTAAAGGTTCTGCATACCATAATTATTGCATTATTGTGACGGGTCGTTAGATGATTATTTAAACTACACTTTGTTTTCCTTTAAAAAGATTAAATAAAATGTTTACAACAAAGTCGTTCCCGAAAAAGAAAAGGTACCATTAAAACATGTTAATTCTCAAAGAAGCTTTAATATTACTCGCATATATCTCCTGTGTTACGTCACACAGGTGCTTCTTTATTATTTCAGGTGTTTACGTAAACTGTTGTTTCAAATACCGTGATGTAACACGTCTAACGGTGTGACCCAATAATATATCAAGAAGAAGCACAAGTGCGTCTCTCACTATTGCAGGGCTTCCCTTTTTTCTGAACTATGTACCATGTGGGACACCCTAGTTTGAAGTTAGTAGCGCGTCTGTCTGCGGTGCTAATGGAATGAACTAAAAACGTGTAATTGGTGAATATTGGACATCCCCTTTCACATTGAAGGTGTATGTTATATAGTTAATTTAGTTTGTAACTCGTGTGCTAATATTTTTTTTCCTTGATTCGCGTTTTATTATTCATCTGAATTATCGGCACATTAACACTAAGGGGACCCGCATCGGTGGTCACGTGGTCTAACGCACTACCCTCACAGTAGACTAGACTGCCGGTGAAGGAGATATAGAGGTTCGAATCTCGGGCGGGTGTACTGAGGGTGTTTTTTCCAAAATAGTTTTCCATCCACGTGTGGGTACACTTTCCTAATCCCTAAAGTCATTAATGCAATTAATACTTGAGCATATTACCCGAACGGGTAATAAGACGCGGTGCTAGAAAATACCCTAAGAGGCAGGGGCGGATGATCCACACATATGAGCACACGAAGAAAGAAGTTATCCTCGTCTTGCCTGGTTTGCCAGTGTTGGAAAGGTCAGAGCTTGAATCTCTTCTGGGTGTTTTTTTTAACCCTCCCACCACGCAAATGCGAGTAGATTTCCTTTGTATTCTACCTTCCTCATTCCTACCCCATTAGTGCAAATATTCGAATAACCCGGATGGGTAGTAAGATATTGATTAATAAAATAGACACAAATTTAGTAATTATGAAGAAGGCCGGATTTAAATGAAGAGAGGAGAGAGGAGGAAACTATTTAGTAAGGAATCACCTCAGTGCACCCAGCTTGGATGAGACTGACGCCCAAATGCCCAACGCATTGGGTTTGATTTGATTGTTTGGTTAAGAAGGTGCAATTTAAATGCCACTAAAAACTATTTTAACGCTTTTCCAAACCAACCTTTTTCAGTTCTACAGACTTCCCTATTTATATTGTCTAGGTTGATGTTCAACGTACACAACTCTAACATCCAAACTAAAAAATAATTGTAATTGTATGACAAATTTTAAAACTTAAGTGTAAAATGTAGCGGGTCATAACTCACGTTTATCTTTCTTTCAGTGTAATAGTTTCCATTTACCCTAGTTTACAAACGAAACGCCGATACCACCAAGGTTATCACAGCACCAAAGTGTTTCACTGGCGTGAAACGACTTTGACCAGGGGAGAATACGACTTGAGTTCGAATGATATTCGGACTCACCCAGGGGGAAGAGAGAGGTTTACCCACAAAATTTGTTTTATTTTTTTCCTCTGTATAATTTACTCCTGTTTACCTTCTCTTAGTAGGCATGAATTTGTTAATAATCTTTGTGTAAAATGCATAGGCCTATTATATAAATGTATCATATTAGTAGGTTTTTTTTACCACAGTGCTTTACCACCTGTTCGGATTGTACGCTTTTATACTAATTACGATAATGGTTTTAGGAAAGAAGGAGGTTAATTTATAGGTAGTGTACCCGAATTTGCATGGAAGGAGAGTGGAAAACCACTTAGGGGAAAAACCTCAATACACCCGACAGAGTGTACCGTTCACCACCTCCTACTCTAACCGCTAGAGGCCACAATAGCCGGGAAGAGGGTGGGCGAAATCTATAAGGAATGAAATATAACAAAAATAGGAACATATGCAAGTTTAAGAAAAAATTGAATTATGTATTCAAAGTAAGACAACAGAGGTAGACAAATAATACATTGCCTCACAGGGCAAGCTGAGTAGTGTTGAAAAACATATAAATATGGCAGAGACTTCGCTTGCGCAGTACATTTGAGGATATGTTTCACGATCTCAAATTAATAGTAGTACTTGACGAAGTCTACGTTTAAAATAGAGGAGTAATAACATAAATTATTTATTTATATGAATTTGTCTGGAAGAGACCCAATAATAATAAATAATTGTTAATATAGTAATAAAGAGAGCTCCTCTACTTGGTTAACAAAGCGGCTAAAACACCCTTGTGATTTCAGACTAAACAAACAGGTTAAATCATTAAATCCTTGGAACCTTACTAAAACAATAAAGAGTGTAAAGAGCTTGAAAAATATAAAGGTATAAGGTATTTCCATTATTGGAATAACAAAGAGCTTAAATTCCGATTAAACATATATGTTAAACCATTAAACTTTTGAAACCTTAGCATTACAATAAAGAGCTTAAAGAGTTCTTCTAAATTGTTAATAAAGCGCCTGAATTACCCTGATGAATTTCGACTAAATAATTAAATTTTAAGATTAGATTTAAATTAAAATATCAATTCTGATCAAAATAAATTACACATAGGTTTCACTTCCCGACATAACTCAAACTCATGTGGGGCTATTACTTCCACCTTCTTAGAAGTAATCGAGAAGATTTCGACTTGTTAATATTTAACATTATAATAAAAAAACAAAGCAATATCACATTTGAATACTGGTAATTTCTCACTAAACGAATCGGTTATTGTTAAAGTTATAACTTCTAAACAAAAAAAAAATTACTTTTATGATTTCTTCAAACAAAATACGTCTACAATATTTTATCTATAATTTAAACATCATCAAATTTTAAAGTTAAACTATTTTTGGTAGCCACAAGTGCTATAAAGTTTGTAGTTAAACTCAATATTCCAATCAAGAAAAATAATCAAAAAAGTGACTATCTACAACTAAGGGCCAGTTTCATAGTCAAATTTAGTACGCCTCAAGTGCGGCGCTACACTAAGTACATGACCACACCTACCTAAACCAGAATGGAATGGGCCAGTTTCCTATGCGAGAACGGCCCATTCCATTCTGGTTTAGGTAGGTGTCGTCATGTACTTAGTGTAGCGCCGCACTTGAGGCGTACTAAATTTGACTATGAAACTGACCCTAAGTCTAAATATTACAAAGAGAGTAGCGTCCAAGCGGCAAAAGGAAACATTAAGTGTTCCGATTAAAACAATTTTACCTTGCAAAATAACTCTTCTAGTGATAAATTACTGACGCCTACACTGAATGATTTTAATCGCATAATTAACTAAGTGTTCAAACATCCAAACCTCATTATAGGTCGATTATATTTAAATATTTAATAAAATATAAAGAGTTTACATTTTGACATCCTGGAGCGATTATATCCAAGTTCAGACCAGGATATCTCGTGGTTGTGTCGGAATTAATAGTCAAACAAGTTAGCTGACCACCAGCTTTATATAGGTCTAGTTGATGGATACAAGGGAGAGAAAATCTTCATATTAAAAGTAGGCCTATAATGCCACGTTGCGAACACGTGCTATCAGCATGGTTCTCTTGTTAACCACCGTCATCGTGTAGACACGTCATCTAGACACGTAGACCGGAAATCTGGTGAGTTGGAAGTTAAGATCACGTGAGGTTCATCAGTTGACCTGCTAGGCCAATCATTGTTGTCCTTGATCACCGTATACCGATGACTCGTTGACCCACTTTTCCAAGGAACGTCAATATTCTCTTTTGAATTAACTGATGTGCACCATTCGTATGATGGTTGTTGGCCGAGACTATTGTGTGAGTAAAGTACATATTTTAGACATAGTAAGGCGTTGTAAATCTTTGATATTGCAAGATGTCTATATGTATTGCTTATTTGGGGCGGGTAGTATTGATGTAACATTAGCTAGCTTTGCTAATGTTACAATAGATTCGAACCTTGATCCCCCCCCCCCGCTTATCGGCAGCCATGTGCCACCGAAGTGGGCTACTAATAGTTCTGTGAACAGTAGACCTCACTTCCTCCATTTAAGAAAAGCTTCGTACATCATGTTAATCATTATTTCGTGTTCTTATCGTTACTACAGACTTAATAAATATACCCCATAAACATGATATGTACCAAATATTATTTGTGACAGTTAAAGATTCTAGCTAAAGCAATATATCAACATTTGGTGGTTTGTTTAACAGCTTGTTTAACTTGATGCTGCTTAGTGATTTAAATAAAATAATCTTTTTACAAGGGACAGAAATAATTGGCAGTTACATATATCAACCAAAAAATGAACATTGAGAAAATGTAACATAACATGTCATGGCTATCACTCACTAAACTTCTCCTTGGATTTGAAGTTGATATGTTTCTTTGGTGACCACGTTGGACAGAAAACATATTGATACTATATTTTATAGAGAATAACCGTTGCTCATTTAGTTCAAAGACAGGTCTCTTTAATTATATAATATGTCAAAATTTACCAAAATAGACCTTAGGTACTTGATCAACACGTGTTTAAAATAAATATTAAAATCACTTGAGATGAGCCACTAAACAAAAATAAATTTGATTGGCTTCCATAATGAAACTAATAGCCAAATTTGAAAAACTTTGTACATACGTCATTCATCTTAGGTTCAAAGACTCACTATTCCAAATTTCTTTAAAATTGGTCACCACATTTGGCAGTTATCGTGAAACAAACAACCAGAAAAAGAGACAAAATACCAAGTAGTCAAGTTAAAACATGACCTCGATACACTCGGTCAATCAACAATTACCACTATTAATATTTAGATTCATCACATACTTTCTAAGTACACAAATTTTATAGGCAGGCTTACACAACTTACATAAAAAATTTCAATCAAGTATAATAGGACTACGGATAATTCTTCGCACTCAATCATAGTCCCTGAATACATACCCATATTCTAGAATTGTGTTTGATCACTTTAACCACTAAGCTACGGTGACAAGCAAGCATTATTTAGAAAAGAGTATTAAGTTTATAAATCTAGAGTCACAGACTATATAATTAGACCTACTGTCGATTTATACTTTACTTCATTCACAGTTTCACGTGTCTAATCATAGGTTGTTTTAAAATACATGTACAGTCAACTTAAATCTGATGACGGGGAGGTCTAGGTTTGAATCTCGGCCACGTGCGCTGGTGGTAGTTTTGAACACTGTCGCTTTTGTTTTCTCTTCTGCTCCGCCCAGTAATGCGGATGCATTTACCCCCTAATAGCTACTCACCTTATCCGTGTCTTATATGCTAGGTCATAGCCCTTGTTAAAATGTATATGCTTAAAAAGCTTGTTTTAGTCCTCAAACAGATATAGGCCTACACTTGAATATGTACTGTATACTACATTTAACCTGAATTATAGAAGTCTTACCTTGACAGATTACACTACATTAGTGAAACTGATCATTTCACAAAATTAACAAATTTCTGTCCATTTTCGTGAACGAGCCTCTTCTATTGACTATTTCACGGACCGGGCAAATATTGTATGAACTTTTGCCATTTCATGAACTAAAAATTACTGTCCTATTACTAACTTAACTAAAATTCGTTTTTATATATTATATTAAAAACTAACCCAACCTAACTTAACCTAACCTTCCATTCTAAAATGATTACAAGTTTGGATCAAACTTTTTCTTTGCTTATCTATTTCTGGGGCCGGGCAAAAACTAGCCAGTCCATGAAATAGGCAGAACAAGCGCTTCATAATTCATGAACCAGACGAGTTTCCGCCAGCTCCATGAAATGGATAAGCGTAGAAGCCGGTTAATGGAATGAGCAGCAATTGGCCCGATTCATTAAGTGACCAAATTTACTTTTGAGGTGTAACATACATATATATATATTTACATTGTATTTAGTAAAACACAAGCGGTTCATCAGGCCCCTTTACAGTTGTGTGTCAGTAATTATTGTGTATCAGTTTCTTGGTTTACAATGGATATACATTTTTATAGGTGGTTAAATATTGAAAGTATAGTGCTATTGTTAAATGTATATGACCTTTTCTCCTCAGTGGTCCTGGAGATACGTATAGGGGAGCTAGGCGGAAAGGGGTGGGGGAGTTGGTGTTTTAGGTCAAGCGGTTTAAGATATTTTAATTAGTCTCTATTATGTTAACCGAAAGTCTGAGTTATACCCATACGAAAGTTCACCTCATTCTTTGTAGTGGTTTTTCAGTTACGGAGATTCATCCGGTGGCTGTCAGGGTAGTATGGGCTGGGTTCAAAGTCTAGCACCTATGGGTACCCCCCACCCAAAGGACAACTTCCTATCCCCAGAGGTTCAGGAGATACATGTGGGAGTGGAAGGGGGTGGGCAGTGGGGGTGATGTTTTAGGTTAAGTGGTATAAGTAGTTTTAATTAACCTATATGTTAACCGAACGTCTGAGTTATAAGCATGCGAAATTTCTACTATCGGTCTATTGGTTTTTGAGTTAAAGATTAAAGTAGATTTGTAGCACATGACACAATGCCAAGGTGATTACTTCATAATAATATAATATTTTTACCCAAAAAAATGTTATCTCTTCTTTTTGATAATATCAGTCAAAGGTAACAGCTGCAGTTCACATTATTTGACGTGAAAAAATAGTTTTAATAACCTTTGTTAACTGTCTACCATGTTCCAGATAAAAAGGCTACATACTGTAAAATGTGTAGATACGTTAGGGACCTTTACTATACTTTACTTTATTGCTGATAGTTTCTAGTAAGAGAGACTCCTCATCTTTTCTTCTCATATTACCATGTTAATAACTCTTCCGTAGGTGACCTGGTGGTCTAGGGGTAAGGTGTCAGACTTCTGTGCCGGCGGCCAGGGTTCAATCCTCGGTCCCGACACACATTTATCTGATTACCAAACCCTTCCTTCACCTTTGACAAGACATCTTGTGAATGTGGGGAATGCCAGGCCTCCACCGTGGTTCGGATTATTTCATTTCACCATCACCCTACCATTACACATTAGCGTAAGTGCGTATAACCCGAATGGGTAGTAAGACGCGGTGCTAATAATAATAACTCTTCCGTTAAAACGTGCGAGGAAAACGGAAGTTTTTCCAAGCGTATCGCTAAACACATTATTATTTCGTAACTTCTTCGTGCATCGTTTAAAATGCACTTATTATGAAAGAACGTATTAGTAAAATGAGCATAGGTATGTAGGCCTACTAGTCATATACTCGTAATTTAATGTTCCGTAGTTTTAAAATAATTATACACACTTCTGTGTCAGGCTATTTATTGAAACATTATGATTGAACTATAGGAGCTATCTTATTACAAAAAGCTTTAGTATATTTAGGTTTAAGCTAAAGATTCAAGTAAATATATTAGAGGTAGTTTTTTATAAATGATTTCCTGTCATCCCTACCCCTACCATATAGACATAATTATTATATATGTGTATATCCCGAACGGGGTTAAAAGAACCGCCCCTACCCAAAAATAAACCCCCATCAATTTGTAACTAAATAATATACCAAATTAAAAGATGTTGAAAATTATGTTAGATGATCATAGATGTTTATTTTATCCTTTTATATTTTTTTATCAACGTTTGTCGAAACAAAGTCTAAGTTTATGAAGATTCTCACACTCCTAGTTAAATGTTATCATTTGTAACCCCGGAAAAAAATATTTGTTCTTCCTAAAAAGTCGTTCCTACTGTGTTCTTACAATAGATGCATGTCGCAACATAACCAGTTCAACAACAACATAAGTTTTCAAAACATTTCTACACTGCACGTGACTTTTATTGACTAAACATCTTATCGTCTATATTATTTATTTGTTATATTCGTGACTAAAGATGGTGTGTGATAAAATAAGTAAAATAAACAGACGTTGTAAGGAATAGCCGTCGTGTTTTTGATTTGCTAGTAAGGTGGAGGTGGAACAATGGAGATGTAACGATTGTGGATCGCATCCTTGGTCATAGCTTGCAACGTCGTTCATTGCAAAATGATGTACAGTACAGTCAGATTGCAAAGATGGGAACGAAGTGATTTTCAGCGTAAAAAAAAAGTTTTTAATTGTTACCGCGTTTCACTTAGAGATGGCAATTTTCCGAGAAATTTTGAATGGGAAAATTTTCTGCAGTGGTAGAGGGCCTAAATTGTAGAAGTGGCGCTTAGAGCCCATGATACTTCAAAATACAGTGTGTTGAGAGACGAGTTGGTTATAAGATTAGTGGGGGGAAGGGGGTGAATAGGAAGCATGGAGGATAGGGGAGAGACAAATTTCGAGCCAACCTTAAAATTATTTTAGTTAACTTATTGATGTTACAAGATTGAAGTATGATTTATGAACATGATGGGTCCACAAAGGCTCGCAATCATTTGTTTCTTTACTACTTTTTTTTAGCATTGCCTCTTACTACCCGTTTGGGTTGTACGCCTATGTACTATTTACGCTAATGTGCTAAAATCAGGCGTGTTTTACCACCATTACTACTATCACTACCACCCATTATTATTATTATTATTATTATTATTATTATTGCTGTTGTTATTATTAATATCCATTTAATCAGTTTAAATAATTTCACAGAAATAATAATTGTAAATTTTCTATTTTGGAGAATTTTCCAGTAAAAATATAGGGGAAAATTTTCCGTCTCACATCACTACTCGTTTGAGCTATTCTCATATGTAATAATTACGCCAGTGTATTAGTGATTAGGAAGGTTTAATTCATAAGAAGTTTAATCGCATTGGCGGTGCAACAACGAGATAAACCATTTAAAACTAAACACCCTTAGTGCACTCAACTGATACTTGAATCCCCGGATCTTCTCGTCATCGGTAGTCCAGGGTATTGCGAGAGTAATACCCTATAGACCCGGGATGGAAACATTTTTGGGACCCGATTGACTTACAGATCTATCAAAAGTCCCACAAATACCCAATGTTTCTCTACTATAGTTTAGATTTTTTTCCCCTTACATAGGCCTACCTCTTTTTATTTAAATTCATTCTTTCCTCACCCCCTATCTAGAAATTAAATATAGAGTAAATTAAAATGTAAAATTTCAAATTAAGCTACGTAATTTTCCTGTGAATATTATAAAGTTGCATAATAAATATAAAACTATTGTGAAAAATAATAAAGCGGATACTATGAATACGGGTTAGTCGCGGGTTAGTAGTGTTTCAAGTTCAACATCATTTTGGATTGTTCATTTCAAATGTAGCACATTCGAAACGATTAAAGACAGAATGAACTTCCTATCTGAGATTTGTCTTCAACATCACAAGGATAAAATTAGTTTAAAATAAGTAGTTTCAACTTTCCAATGCTAATGAATCTTCAAACAGATTCCAGATATTCGAAGATTTTACGTGTTTTTCCAGCTCAAAATGTTGTTGACAAAATCAATACCACCCTTTGGAAGTAAACAAAAACTGATACTATGTTTCTAAGCCACTTTGCAAACAGTATATTGGGCGGTTTTGGATTGGGTATTTTATATGTGAGAGATTGGTGTATTACACACCTTCAACCCAATTAGAAGGATTTGTAGGAAACAAGTGAATTGTGTACTTCATAGTAGAATATTAATGGAAATTAATGCACTAAATCGCCAGCACACTTCAGCTCAGTATAAACTATCCAGCCGAACGTTAGCCACTTAGTTTAATTGGTCCAAGATAAAACTAATTATTATTGAGGCAGAGAACATGGTTAGAAAGATGCTATAGTGGATTTTACTCTACCATTTGGTTTGATTGAAAGTAATATTAAATAAAGTTATTATTTATTAACTCTTTAACTCCACATTTTACTATCAATTCGAGTTATCAAATACTGACAAAGTAAAATATTTAACTGTTAATAAACTTACGGTTAAATACATCACTCCAGTATTCTGTGTAATATATTGACCAATTTAAATATATCATTCAAGTATTTAATATACAATATTGAAGAGGTTAAATAGTTTTTTTATGAACCGCGGCTCTCGGTATTTTATTAAAATAGTTTTATTTGATTTTTATAAGTATATTACTATTAGGTAACACTATTCCAAAAAAGTATTGTGTAGTAATATTTCTTTATTTTATAATTAATAACAAACAATGTCAACAGAAATTAAAAATTGATCGTAAGCGTTGAGGAAGCCCTTTCTTCAGCCAGCTTTTCGGTCCATTTGTTATATTCTTCATTCTTGAAACACTACTATTAAAACACCTTCTTTTTTTTCACCCAAGTTATGTGTGTTTTAAACAAGGCACTTGCAAAACCAGCAAAACTATAATAGTAAGCTTTGTTTATATAAGCTAGACAACAATGGTACAATGCACCTTCTAGTTGATGATTTTTAGAGTGGGTTGATTGAACTTTGGAAAGCGACCACTCAATGTGATCCCGTACTGGTTACTTTTACCAGTTATTAGTCAACTCTTCCCCCTTCAACACACGTGTCAAACTTGTTTGATCATAAAGACCAGATTAAAAATCAAAAATATTAAGTCCAAATTAGGGCTGCTCACCAATTTATTTTCATGTGTGTGTGTGTGTGTGTGTGTGTGTGTGTGTGCGTGCGTGCGTGCGTGTGTGTAGGAGGGAATAGCCGCATCTGTTTAAGGTGCTTATGATTGAAAAGTATTGTACACTATTAAAATCAATAGTTTTATACACTCAACTTGTAGATCTAAATTACTGTAACATAATACGATACTGTATACTGTAATTACATTGGAGCCCCGGCCGGATAGTCGAGAGCTTACTGTGTATGTATATATATTTTTTATGTATATATATAGGTATATATATTATGTATATAGATATATTATTATATATATGTATGTATATATATTGTGTCTATTTTCTTCATGGAGATAATAATTAGTCGTATAGCAACGCTCGATTTCCTCCACGGAGATGATTATTCAGATCGCAATGGTTGAGTTCCTCATCAACACCCCAAGGAAAGGATTATAAGTATCTCGAGTTTAATAGCCTAGTCCCCCAATTTTTGGTTGTAAGGTGGTGTTGAAGATTGGCCCCCCTCCGTTGCATGTGAGTCTACGGAGTCTACGTTTCATTAACGCATGAAAAGCTAGGTTAAGTTAGGTTTGGTGAGAGCCATATAGGCCTATGTAAAATTTATGGAAGGTTTGTTTCATAATAATTATTTTTAACACTATTTTCTGAATTTGTCTTCCTATCATGAAGCAATTATTCATTAACAAATGAAAGGTTAGGTTAAGTTGAGTTGTGGTAGAAACATATTAATAGATATAAACTATGGAAGGATTGGAAGTTAGGTTTATACTTGACTACTGCGCTCGGACTATTTATAATCGCCTCCTGGAGTTGTCTTGAAGGAACTCGACTTTGTCTCCCTCCATCCGGTGGAGGAACTCGATCATGCCCATATATATATATATATATATATATATATATTTAAAACATTACAGCCTTTCCCGTGACTAGAGTAACATATTGATGTTTTGTATCCAGCAAGACGTGTTCCGGGCGGTGGGAGACACGGACATGCACGACTGGGGTCCGGGGCTGCTGGACGTCAAGCCACACGTCATCCTCCACGACCGCCTCATCTCGGATGCGGCTCTAGGCAAGCTGCCCGTCAAGACGGAGCACTCCTACAGCCTGTCGTCTTCTGATGGCGACTCCATCCCCGACAGTCCACTTAGCGTCGACAACAGCATGGACGGTAAGTCCTCATCTCCCCCTATTCAACTAACGAGATCAAATACTTTTTAAAACCATACGTAGACCATTTGAACTTCCGGAAATATGGCTGATCGCATTCAAAAAAAAGCTTGTGTCTAGAACTAGAGAACTGTGAAGTCAACGCTAATCGCTCGCTCCACCGACCCTCTTATCCCCCATTCCCTCTTCCCCGTCCCCATTACCGTTAGCACTCATAATACCAGGCAGGATACTGTGGTGATAGGTCCCATACACTAATAAATAATCTAAGCGTATTAAGTAGCTGATAAAACAACCATTTGATTACGAACACTCTGAAGCAGCAGTTAGGAGTCTTTGACTAAACATTTCGCTCAAACAAATTTATGAGGCTTGGCCTCGGCCACGAACAAGATCTTTAAGACGTTCTGCTTTATATCCATGGTCCATCTCTAAAATACAGCTTTATTTTGAGAAAAGAACCCGTCTAACCCTAAAGAGTACACCCAACTTAGGTATAGAAAATATAGTTCGAGCCAAACATCACATCGTGATGCGATGTTCTGTATTTGATTTTAAAAATAACATTGTTATTATTAGCCCCGCGTCTTACTACCCGTTCGGGTTATACGCACTTACGCTAATGTGTAATGATAGGGTGATTGTGAGATGAAATGAAGGACCTACAGTTTAACGTGGAATCCGAACCACGGTGGTGACCTGGCATTCCACACATTTAAAAATAACAATGGAACCGTTTGATCATATATTTTTTTTAAATACAACACAATTGAAAAAACATTTATTCTAAAATCACAAACTAAAAAAAAACTGATCCTAATTTTTCCATTGTCAAATAAAGAATGAATAAAACATCACCTTGATACGTTTTCTGGTTCGAGCATAATCATGCATCCCGATTAATCGGCCAGGTAATGAGCGCTTACGAAGTTCCTGCTATCTGCAAGATTACGTCACTTGTGATAGCATACATATACACTTCTTCTCAAATATAAATTCCTCACTATCTAAATTTTGATATTTTTTCCATCCATCTACTTGCAATTAGTAAAACACAAACGTTCCAAGACGGGGGATTTTCAATAGAATGGATTACCCGTGACTCCGAGGTTCGAGGTCCACATGTGATTTTTCGTTTAAGTTTCACATTCCCTTTAAACTTTAATGTGGGTGTATTTTTTTTTTAATATCCTCAGACTTATCCTATATAATAGGAATTTGAATTTGGCCTATTTGTCTTTTCTTTTCCTTGATCGTAAAACATAGGCATTTGGGATGTAAATGGATTTCATAATATCACGAGTAGACCTACAATATGTTAATTTTATAGTACCTATAATTGCTCTTTAGTTGGTTTTTGGCTATTTTATGAATTAGCTCCTTAACGCGCTTATTTTGTTATTGGCCTCGCTCTTTTTTTCTATGCGGTATGGATCTTCTGCTGAAAAATAAAGTATGGGTTCTTAGAAATTGTAAGTTTTGGCATATTTGTTTGGAGTAGATTAGATTTGAAAATCGTCACTTTTTAAATTGTTTACGATGAGCGTAAATTGGGTGGAGGACAATGGGAGCAGTGGCGAATATCTTTAGAGGAAACAACATTCCGTTGCAGGGGAAAAGTTCAACTTCTCCGGAAACAGCAAATTTGAAATCTTGCACCTTAACACTGTGTCAAGTAGAACTCGGCGTTTCAATTTGTAAAAATATTATATCTAAGAAACATAAACCATTCACTACTGAAAGTCAAGAAGCTTATTGAGTAATTAACAGCATGTGAACCGCTTCAGTGGTTGAATGGGCTAAGGCGTCTCACTCGCAGTAGACTGGACTGCCGATGAAGGAGAAATCAAGACTTGAATCTCTGTCCGGTGTACTCAGGGTGTTATTTACTAAGTGATTTCCCATTCTCCCTCTACGCAAGTGCAAATACACTTCCTTTAAATTCCACCTTCCTATTTTCTAGCATATGAGCGTTATTATTAATACAACATATTTATATAGTCCAAACAAGTAGTAAGACGTGGTGCTAAAAAAAAAAGGAGCAATAAGAATCGGCAGCGGGTATTAAAATAGTAGGGGTAGTAAAATAAATTTTACATTGCTTATTGTGTGCTTTTTTTTTTTTTTTAAGTTTCTTTTCTGGTGCCTAGATACAATATTTTTAATGCCTATTTAACTGCCTATCTCAAACATTTTTTTGTGCCAATTAATCCGCTCCTTAAATTAACGACTCATGTGTTAAAGTATATAGGCCAAAACTTTTAAAAACCTCTTATTCCACCTGATCGTGCAGAAAGATAGGACTAATTAGATTCAGCCAGACCCGTGTTCGAAACCCCCTCTCCCCCTCAAAAGGTGGTCCAGCAATGCACTAACGGCAAAAGTACCTTAATGGCCTCTCACCCCCCCCCCACAATACTAGGTCATCTATATCCTAGTTGGACGGATAATGTTATACAACTATTACTCGCATGTCATTCATCCTTGATCCCCTGGCACACCTCGTGCATGCGCCGGACATAGGATGATAATACCCGGAAAAAAACCTGAACCAGCAGTTCTCAGGATCACGGGATGATAGTGCTGGCGAACAGCCAATAAGGCAATAACTGAAACCTTCACCCAAATGCTGGACTGTTGTCACTGCATGTTTCAGATACTTCGAGATGGGTAGATTTATTATTATTATTATTATTATTAGCGCCTCGTCTTGCTACTCGTTCGGTTTATACGCACTTACGCTAATGTGTAATGGTATGGTGAAATGGAGTACCTACAGTTTAACGTGGAATCCGAACCACGGTGGAGGCCTGGTATTCCCCACATTCACAAGTTGTGCTTAATATACGTCTTGTCAGAGGTGAAGGAAGGGTTTGGTAATCAGATATATCTGTGCCGGGAGCGAGGATTGAAACCCGGACTCCAGGACAGAAGTCTGACACCTTACCCCTAGACCACCAGGTCACCCGAGGAGAAATAGAACAAGATTTTAAAACCTTGTCACGTAAAAGGAAGCTTGCCGTCTCCTGTTGGTGGACTGCACATTGAGCCACCATAGGTCCCCCTCATTATCTAGAAAAATATAGTTGTAGTGCTTTGAGGACTATAAAATTACATTGACTGAGCGTAGTGAAGTCCTGTTTTAACTTGACCATTTGGCCATTTCTTACGTCTGTCCGGATGCTTGTTCCATAATAACGTTCATATGTGTGGACCAATTTTAACTAAATTTGTCAGAAAATTATTTGAGCCTAGTCCAAACAATGTATCTACATTATTTTTTAATCTGGTTATTCGTTTAAATATGGCGGGTGCTCAAAAGGTTTTTCATTTAGTAGCTCGTTTCAAGGGGTTTGAGTTTAAAATTATAAACAATCGATTGATAATCTAGGGCGTTTTTTTAAATGTCGGTATGTATTGCGAGACTGACGTCTTAAACCACTTGAACCAGTTAGTCTCTATTAATATGATGTATTATTAAATACATTATTAATTTGTTTTCTGTCTAACTTGATCACCAAGGGAAAATATCAATTCCAAATCCAAGGAGAAATTATATTAGATATTTTAACTTTAAATCCAAATAAATATTTAAGACTGTAACAATAAGAACATGAAAGGAGCGTGGTCTATTGTTTAGATAACTGCTAGTCAATAATAATTTCGAATGGAGGGGATGATTTTAAGATACACTCCCTCGGTACGACCCTGAAATTAAATAATGTACCGACGCTTTAGATTACACCATGATTTTAATCTTAAAAAACATTGTGAAGTGTTGTCACATGTCGCATGTCACGAAATATACGTCAAAGAGAAAAATATGTTTGCCCATGCCGAGAACTGAACACGTGATCCCTTGGACCTAATTTACTATGTTGAGCCTTAGATTATATTATATTATTAAAGGATTGGTTCTATAATGTTGTATGTTCTCTCTTTTTTTAGCACTGTGTCTTACTACCCGTTCGGATTATACGTTTATGCACTAATTACGCTAATGGTTTTTTTTTAGGGATCAGGAAGGTTATATTTATAGGAAGTGTAACCGCTTTTATGTGAAGGGAGAGTGGAAAACCATTTAGGAAAAACCACCCTCAGTACACTCGGCCGAGATTCGAACCTCGATCTCCCCGACATTGGCAGTCTGATCTATTGCTAGAGTAGCACCATAGACGATGTAGCCAGAAAATTGGGTCTCAACCTATTATTTCGATTCTTGATTCCCGGTGTCCAACTCAACCAGATAACACAAACTAATCCAACGCAATTTGCTCTCCATTTTAAGTATGATAATGTTTTTATTTGAAACCCGTCTTACTGACCGTCTGAGCTATCCTCATTTAATCACAATAAAGGACTGGGAATTAAGAAATTATAATTTAGAGAAAATGTAGCCGATTTTTTTTGGAGGAAGGGTGGTGAACTATTTAGGAAAAATCACCGTCAGTACACCCAGCCGTTTGAACCCCAACCTCGCCGTCACAGTCAAAGCAGACTAGACATTCTTGACGCTTTAGTACACGTGCCCTACAATGCGGGTATTAATACACTGATGAACTTCTTTTTTATTAATGCCAAGTGTTTTTTATATTAAATTTCCATTAAAAAGAGAGTGAACAACTTAACTTCTTCATTATGTGATTCACAACTAAACTCATAAATGAAAATCAAGAGGAATTATTTCCTTTTCCTCAAATAAAGGCCTAAAAAGCTTTTTTTAATGAGTATTTAACGTGTACTTTCCGGGACAATGGGGCATTTAAATACATGATTAACAAATTATTTCAACTCTAAAACGGTTGTCAAATCATCACCATAAAAAACATTTCGGCCATGTTGAGAATCGAACCTTAGATCCTTAGCTCAGTTTCTATATGTGCTACCTTGCGTATAACCCGAACGGGTACGTGGTGCAAATAATAATATATTTGCTACCGACTAGGATAAGGTGTCAGAAATCTACAAAGTCTTTTAAAATGGAGCTGTCCCTGTTGAGACCTATACGTATACCAAGTTTGACCTAAATTGGCCAATTAGTTAATTTTGAACACTAAGTGCTATGATTGCAAGAGTTCTCTCAATTACCTTAAATGTTTCTTATGAGAATTAACAGAGAACCTAAAATTGTTTCAGAGAATACTACATGACTAATTATAAAGAGGAATACACTGAAATAAATAATTTAGAATGTTTTTTCTGCAGTTCACTGGTGTTTATATTAATATAGTTGAAAAAAGACACCTGTAAACGGCAGTCAAACCTGGGGCCTTTGGCTTATAGTAGTGTTCCCTAACTTTTATTTTATCGCGACCCAAATTAATAATTTTTTCCAGTTTTGGTGACCCAAAAATCCATCACAATAATTATAACTTTTTTTTTACGAATTGACACTTGAAGCACCTTTTAAAAAAAATTAAAAAAATTTAATGTGATCAACATTGATAACATTTTACTGTATTATTAATTAATTATTAGTACAATTTTAAAAGATATATAAAAATTAAGAATGGCAGATTACATAACTTGACGTATGAATACGTGAAAGTTGGTTTAGTAACTTTTTCTAGCTGTCAGATCTGTTTATTCGCAAGAAATATGTGGTAGTTACAGTTTCAATTGCCTATTATTTTCATAAATAGTGTTTATTATAAATTAAGTTTATTAAATCAACTAAATTAACTCTATTATAATTATATTAAATATATCTTTAACCAGACAAGATTTAAAGCCCTACTTTACAGTCAATAGTTCACTCTTTAACACTCCCTCTTAATTAGTAAACACAAATAACAAAACCCTCCCTCAAACACTAACATAATATTATGTGTTCTGGGCCTAAGAAAAATGCACTTGTTTGATGTTTGCCACGTGCCACAATAAAATACTTAATTATTGCTATACAGCTCCTGAATTGGTAAAGCAACTAAAGAAAATGTAAAACAGTTATATTCACAAAATTTACTTTATTCCAGTAATTCATATCTCAATCTCTATTAAGCCACTGAATTTTCAGAGGTGTCAACATCGGTTATCATAATTTTGTTTTATCGAATGGTATTAGTAACCGGGAGATACATGACATCCAGTTCAGTTGCCTGTATGTAGACTATTAGCCGCTCTGGTGGCACAGAGCGTTGTCCAGGGTACACCATAGGAGATTGTCTACACGAGTTGATTTGATGATAGTGATTATGAAGGTGTGGAGCCGGTGGGAGTCTTAACCTAACTTAAGATTGATCGCCCAAAACCTAGTGACATTGGGATTACTCCCCTTAAGGCGATTGGCCCTTTTCATTTGGCGTGGAAATGCAGAGCCATGGGAAAAAACGGTTATCTTCAAGAATTTTTTATTGTTTTTTGAAATTTTCTTTTCGGAAATGTTTTGTTCAAGAATAGAAACATGTTGATTAAGTTATACTTTTTATTTAAACACCTCCTCTGTAATTTTAACAAAGATCAAATATCAATAATTTTGACATTTTTTGATAGAAAACTGCCGGCTGCATAACAAAAAATAAAAAAATGTAACAACTAATAAACATTGATACGTTATCTTAAAAGAGGTGTTGAAACTATTACTATAAAAATTTCACCCGTTCTCAAGAAAACTGATATTTCCAAACGTATGATTTTTCCGTAAGACCTGTCTGGTAGCTAGCGCCATATACGGTTTCCGTGATTCATCTGATCTTGTTGGCGTGGAAGGATACTTTGGTCTGTTGTGAAGCCACGCCACGCCCTTCACCCTCCCGCTGACCATCCATAAACTAGGTTTTAAACTTGCACTCGACAGGGCCAAGGGCCTTAAGGGAGAAGGAAATACCAAAGGTACCAGCCTGGAATCGAACCTGGCACCCCAAGGTTCGTAGTCAGGTGTACTGACCTCTATACCACGGAGATTGTTATCTTCATTACTGAACGATAAGGATGTAGTCCTTCTTTATCCCTATATTCCTGTAAAAGTGTTTTGCAAATGCTCTCGCACTCATGAAAGAGACATTAATTTTGAGTTCCGCACTTTTTTTTCTTTGTGGTGAAGGGAAACAACATGCAATACAATTGGTCAGAGAAGGGGATGGAGGGAGACAGAATGACTGGTTTATAATAATCAGTCAACCCACCATGGAGGAAAAGGTAGTGGAAATACCTGGTGGCCCGTATCGTTGTCTTGGTACCTATTTCAAGGCTATATATACATTGGGCGCTTTGGAGTAATGGACGTGACCAACTCGAACGTGTGTCAAGTGGATTTAAATGCTTTTTTTGGCACAATTTTGATAGTCAGTATTTTAGTAATCCTTCTTAATGACTGACTTTCACAATTAATCTTTAATTGCGATATTTCATAATTTTTGACAAGTTTATTTTTACTTTAGATCTTCCCGTGATCCTGTGTTTGGGAACCACTGGGTTATAATGTCCCAGTCCCGATTTCCATTTACAGCTGATATTTATTAACTGTATTTCTGTAAAGAGGAAACTCAAAGGAGTCACAATATGCACTTATTAGTTTTAATAAAAACACTAAAATAATGTATCAATCTTGTACTCTTTATGCAGATTCATTTTTTTAATGACTGTTGATGATTATACATTAATTTTAAATTAATCGTAAATTAGAGTTAAAAAAGAATGTTGTGAAATAAATATTTATGGCTTTAAAATTTCTTCACGCCAAGATATATGAACCAAATTCTGAAACAAAAAAAAAACGATCAAAAGAATAGGTAATCACACAGCTAATTTTGTTAAATTAATCTTTTTTAAAGAGGGTTCGGATCCTCCTATGCTACTAAGGTCAACTCTCACAAATTATGTACCTTTTCCTAAAAAAAAAACTATTATACTATAGAAATGTATTCTGAACCAAGTGGAGTCAAATGATTTGTGTGATAGGAATAAGTGGTAAAAATTTCATTCACTTTAATCTCATATTTATTAAGAAAAAATAACATCTGTACGAAAAAGATTTTCTAAATCTTTAACAGTCATTCGATTAAGATTAGAGAAGAAGGCTACCAGCCTCCATTTGCAAGTCATTGAGCCAGTAAGTTCCACTGTATTTTTCACGATTTCTGAATAAACTTCTTCTCCACCACTTTATATTAACACGTTTTTCTTAATTTTATTCTTCGCGATCGATTTCATGATTATAAAACTAGCACAGGCAATAATTGTAACATCATCTTCCTCATTCAATGACATCGACATTTTGCGAACTGCTGATGGACTACTCTCAGACTACATGGCGAACTTGGCGAACTTGATTTCATTATTCGAAACATTTTGTGCGGACGTCATGCTCGCGAACTGTTCGCGAATAGCTCTCAAACCGCTCGCTAACAGATGATTTTGGTCTGTACGGGCCTTAAAGGCACTACAGTCAAACAGTGCCTGGAAACAACTTTAATGATTGAGGTCTCGGGTTCAATTCATGGCACGGTCAAAACGTATATCTCCTGTCACAGTGGTGAATTTGACCACCGGAGGACAGGGTATCGTGTCTGTTAAGACTGATTAATGTGCTGATAAAATCATTTGTTTCGAACAGAGTTTATTGAATGAGCTCAAGAAAATAAACTAGTTTGTTCTGTCAACAGTAGACCTCGCTCCCTCCTTTAAAAAAATACTTAGTGGGTCACGTTAATTAAGAACTATCTCATGTTCTTATCATTACTAGTCTTTAATATCTCTTTGGATTACAAGTTGAACTATTTCCTATAATTTTATGTTTGGATTTCATGTTGATCCCTTGGTTATCAAGTTAGACAGAAAGCAAATGAAAACTTTATTCAATAGTAGGCCTCATTAAATTAATAAAGAATAGCCGTGGTTCACGTGATTTAAAACGTCAATCTTGCAATAAATGTATTTTTTTTATACGTCCTAGATCATTGATATGAGCTATTAAACGTCGGCTTGGCAAGAACAGTGACTCTCAGTCACGGTGAATAAGCACCAAAGTAAATCAGCGATATTTTAAAATCACGGTAACGGTCATCACCGATATCGGAAAATCACTCTTTCGGCCATTCTTAACTTGTACTGTGAAAGGCATCCGTTGTTTCCAGTAATCGTATCTTTAGCTAGTTATGCGTCATGCGATCAAAGCTATGTTCTGACTAATTGCCGGGCACAGTTTCAAAACCAACACTTTGAAAAACAGAGGGCATCTCTGATGGAATTTGTACGAGAGCTGTCCTCGAATACGGTTGTGTTTGCCACCCTCATACATGTTGGGTTATTTACGGTATTTGGACGATATTTGTCTGTAAGTGTGGATGTCTGTCATCCTCATATATGATTATTTATAATTTACGGCATTTAGCCTGTAGTGTTTTCGTGTAGGTGTGAGTTTCACCCGCACGTATATGTTTGTAATAAATAATTTAACTAATAAAGGTATTTGCATTGGCCGTAATTATTTATAAAGTTGATAAAATTAGCAATTTAAACTTATTATTCTACGACGTGTACTATCCACTATATGACTAACCCAAATAAAATGCTGAAATATCATATGTTTAATTCTTGTTCACGTATATAAAAAATCGTATTAAAATAATTGTTGATCCATGCATTTTACAATTATTGCGTCCAGACATAGTGTACAGACGAAATGCCAAATGGCATAAGGGTCAAATTGTCCCCCTGAGGTGATCCCTCAGTGACCAGCAAGATCACAGCAAACTGCTGACTTGAGGTAAAGACGAAGGGAAGAGAAAAAAGTTAAAAGACGGGTCATCATTTCCTGCCCTGATCAACGTGATGTGATGTTACTACAAGAACATTTGAAGGCCGATGAGGCGTCCCCCCCCCCTCACTTCCCCCCTCCCCCGACCAGCCTGCTGGCAATCCTCCTATCATTTAAACCTATCAACACAATGCACATTGATACTGCTTCACAGTAGACAAGTCTCTTCTTGAACACTAAGAAATACTCCCGAGATCTAGGGAGGTTTTTTATTCACCTAACAAGCAAGGGGCTTTGTGTAGTATTTAAGGACTTTTTAAATTATGGTTGAAACCGTATTAATAAAGTATTATTATATCAAAATGATAATGAAAATAACTGCTGTGAAATTTAAAACGTTTGCCCAATTCAATTTTAATTTTGGCATGTAAAAGTAGGCAAGGTTTTGTTTGAAATGCGTTTAGAAAATCTTTGGGTTAACGTTAATTTTAATTATTTTTATGTGGCCTTTTACAATCAAACTTATACAGGCCAGTGGTGTAGTCGTAAATTTAGCAGTGCTGGAATGCAATGCCGTAGCCACCCCAAAGTTGAAAGGGGGTGGGGGGGAGGCATAATTTGGGGGCTCACAACGCCCCAACAACTGTAGACAAAAAAATAAAAAATTCGCAATCATAAATGCCTCTATAAGTTATTTGGAGCATTTTTAATGGTTACTAAGGCAGAAACTTACTTAGCGCACTTTCCCTAAGATTCCAACAATTCTCATGGAGCACAATAAATTTTTAACTGAATTTATTGATTCACAGTATGAAAAAGGTTTCAACATTATATTTACATACAATCAATTAGTTAACTTATAATTGCGTATTATAAACTTAAAAAAAATATTTTTTAAATATTTGTCCATAAAAATCATTACCGGAACGGCGCTCCCACGCGTTCCCGCTCCACTACACCCCTGACACAAGCCTACCTTACGTTTGCCCTGAAAGGTATATAATAAATGATACGACACATTCGCACAATAATCACAACAAACATTCTTTATGTATAAATTAATTTAAAACCCAATTGTTCAAATATTTTTAACAAGTTTCAAATAATAAGTTGTTTGCTAACAATCTTAACATTAATTTTAATTTGTAACAATACAAACGTATTCTTATTTATCATAAAAAAACTATTCCCATGTATCTATTTTGAACTACATATTTAACGCCAATTTGAAAAATTTTAAATTTCTATAATTTGTTGCAAGTAAACTATCCTTAAATTAATTTATTTAAAAAAAAAGTCCCCTGGTAACAGTTTTAAACTAAATCATTTTAGCGATTTCCTAAAAAAAATCAAATTACATAAAAATCAGTTATCAGTAAATTACTATAAAATTATATTTTAAAAAATCAAATATAATATTAAAAAACCTTACAAATACCTATATTAAACCAAATCGCTCGAGTAATTTTTTTAAATCTTCAAATTAAAAAAAAGTTGTCAATTAACTCCCTTTATGCGAATTTCCCTCAAAAAACAAATTGAAAGTTTTATTTTTCGTGTAAAACACTACACATATACATTTTAAACCAAATCTGTATAGCCATTTTCAAAATAAGTATTTAAAATTTTTGAATATCAATCATCATTCTTACCCAACAACCAAGTATACAGTGATATTTGGGAGGTCAAACACTCCTTAGATACCCCATATTAAATAAAATTGCGGTAGACATTCTCGAAAATGTGGCACTCAAAAAAATTGTCTCAGTAAACTACCCTTAATTTGAAAGTTAGGGTCAAAATAAAAACGCCATCCCGGGTATTGCCCTATAACACCAAGAAAATTAATTTGAACAATATCCATCAAATGGTTTCAGATCCGTAGCCAGAGTCATGGGAACATACAGAATTGTAATATCTACTTTTTTGTGTTCGGAGGATACACATAAAACGTAAAGATTTATCATAATCTCTAGGTAAAAAAATTCACGATTACAATACTTTCTCTTGATATGAGAACGTAAAAAAAATAAATGTGAAAAGCTTTATGGACAATAAAAAAAATTGCAATCAAGATTTTACAATATTATTAGTGTTAGTGTGTATGTATGGATAATATATGATATCAAAAGTGACAGCTGCAGATCACATGACCTGACGTATGAATACGTGAAAGCAGATTTAGTAACTTCATTAGCTGTCTTCCTATGAAAGATTCACAATGGTTCATTTCATAAAGATAGGATTATAAGTGTAATTATCAAGGTAGTGCTACCTTTCACTATGATCCTAGTTTTGTCAGGAATTCTCAAATCATAGTGACATTTTAAATAAGTTTTAAAAAATGTTTACTTGATAGTATTAGGAGCTAAGAATCCGCAGCACAATTTATCTCGGAGGGAAAGTAAAGCCGTCGGGCCCATGTTAATTGGGGCATGTAAAAGATCCCTGGAAGGTATGTGAAAATACCTTTCCGTCAAAATTGGTAGGCTCTTTAACGCTCGCTTATATAAATTCAGTTTAGAAGGCAATGGGCAGCTACCACACTTTCTGAACTCCCCTAGTACATGGGATTTCCACCAAATGGTGCAGGCGGCACTAACCAAAGGGTTGAGTGCATGTCCAGCTCTGGATGGATATAAACCACATCAATAAACCTTCTGGTTGCTGACTCAAGAAAAATAATAAGAAAATAGAACAATTAATGCAATCGAAACAGTCCAAATTCAATGTCTCCTGAAAAGGCTAACAACAGAAATATATCGAATGAGTTATAATAAATCAATAACAGCGATTCCAGTTCTCTGATCACAATCACGTATCGATTACAGCGCTTTGTGGTTGAATAATTCACTTAGGTCGGCCCTTTTGTAGACCAGACATATTAATACTTCAATATTTTGATCAAAACCTTGATGAATACATCCCCTTTCCCTTGGATTCAATGATAAAAAATATATATCAAATATTCATCTCTAATAATTTTTAATTTGACTTTGGTACTGTAACTTATCTGCTAACAACTTTTACGACCCCCCACCCCTCCCCCGCTCTTCCTCCCTCACTAGACCCCCAAAACACTGATATATTTCTGTATACTATATGTAATTCTATAGGTACCCTCCCCCCCCCCCCATCTTCACCAACTTAGTACAACTTAGTAAGCGGAAAATTTACAGAAAATTTTTCATCTCTGGATACGAGCCAATTTGATATACGCCATTGTGCACCTACCTTCATTCTTGTGTTTTTGTTTCCAGATTTGGAGAGCGAATGCTACCCTTGCATGACGATGAAATGCCGCGACTCTTACTCGCCGATCACAGTGAAGGAGGAACCCCTGAGCGAACCAGCGTCTCCTCAGTCTGTGACCTCCTGCTACCCTATGTCGCCATGTTCCTCGCCACCTCTTCTACACGCGGAAATATATCAAGTTGGTCCTTTCAGTCATATCTCTACTAATATTATATTATTATTATTATTATTATTATTATTAGCACCGCGTCTTACTACCCGTTCGGGTTATACGCTATTACGCTAATATGTAATGGTAGGGTGATTGTGAGATGAAATGAAGGACCTACAGTTTAACGTGGAATCCGAACCACGGTGGAGGCCTGGCATTCCCCACATTCACAAGATGTCTTGTCAGAGGTGAAGGAAGGGTTTGGTAATCAGATAAATCTGTGCCGGTACCGAGGATTGAACCCCGGCCGCCAGCATAGAAGTCTGACACCTCACCCCTAGACCGCCAGGTCACCTATTATTATTATTATTATTATTATTAGCACCGCGTCTTACTACCCGTTCGGGTTATACGCACTTACGCTAATGTGTAATGGTAGGGTGATTGTGAGATGAAATGAAGGATCTACAGTTTAACGTGGAATCCAAACCACGGTGGCGGCCTGGCATTCCACACATTCACAAGATGAACTAATATTATAAAGAGGAAAGATTTGATTTTTTGTTTGTAATGAATAAACTCAAAAACTACTGGACCGATTTTAAAAATTCTTTCACCAATATAAAGCTACATTATCAGCGAGTAACATAGGATATATTTTATTTTGAAAATTTAATTTATTCCTTATAAAAATGTCGATAGTATATTATATAGTCGTTGGAAAAAAAAAGTTGTTGCAGGGAAAGTGGGGTTGGTGAAGGGGGAGGGGGAGTAGGGGGGAGGAAAGAGGAATGAGATGAAAATAGGAGGGAGGATTAAAAGAGGGAGGGGGCTATATAGTGATGGTAGGACTGTATTTTCAAAGAAAATAAGTAAAAAATGTTTTGTTTTTATATTGACATGATGGATGATTTTAAGCTATGTTTTACAGGATTCCTTACAATATTTTTTACGGGGAAGGGGGCTAGTAATAACTATATTACTTAGCCCCTCGTCCAAGTAATTAAAATTAAAAGTCTCCGTCTCGTCTGGTTTGTCGATAATGGAAGAGCTCAAAGTTTATTAAATTTATACTTTAAAAAAAATGGAAAAAATAGGAGCGCGAATTTAATTAATTAAATAAGGGGACCAGATAATGTAGTATCTGACTGAAGACTTACCAATGGCATCATTGATCACGTAGGCGAAGGAGTTGGGTCCGCGATCTATTGTATTTCCTGTTTAGGTTCAAATTTTAGTCGGGTGGACTTTTTTTTTATCACTGTTGTTTTCACAACTTCTCTCCACGATAATGTAGGTGCAGTTCCTCTAAAACTAGCCTCGGAACTATCGGGCTGGGAAAGTGGTGGATAGCTTTTAATCTTATAGCTTTCCAGGTAATTACTGGGGAATATTTTTTAAATTCACTCTCCCCAACATGCGTCTTTAGATTTGACAGTGCAATCCGCGGATTGTCTGAATGGGTGACAAAGCGCCTAGCTCTTTAAAAAGAAAAGTATCCATATGGAAACACTAAAACGCAGATATCACTAAACTAATATCATGGCATTATTTTAGCTTTAAGATGGCAACATATGCTAAAACGATTTGAAAAAGGTTTCAACCTTAACAACGAAAGACTCACATCGTTGGGCATATGAGGCCGAAGGCGTCAAACTTGCATGGCCTGATTTTCCCATGGGGAGGAGTTCGGCGTTTGAATCCCAGCTGAGTGTACTGAATAATTTTCTTCGACTTTCTTTTCATACTTAAATGTGGGTATAATTTATATAAACTCTACCTTCTTAAATTTCTTCCCCCCATTAGTGTAATATGTGGATAGCCCCGACGGATAGGAAGACATGATGTACGGAAAAACAGCAACTAGTTGTGTGTGAAACTATAGTAGGATTCCGGTGAAAAGACCTGAAATTAGATTTAGTAACTATTTGTAACTGTCAGATAAGTTTCTTCCTACCAAAATCCCACTATAATTGTAATATTTGAATGTGATGGTTGCTGTTTCAGAACATAGCCCCACAGAAGTGGCCGCAACAGACCCAGCAACAGCAGAGTATCTTGAAACAGCAGCAGCAACAGCCAACGTTCCTAGTGACCACAAGAGCGAACCTCTTCAACACGCCCAACAGAATCGTCTTCCCTAAACTCAACATTAAAGTTGAACCAATCAGTTCAGGTGAGTAGGAGGGAGGGCTATCATTGGAGATGGAGTAAACTGTATTACCTGTGAGTACGACTTGTCACTACTTTACCTTCTTTGAAGACCAACTGATACTGAAATTGAATCAAAATATAAACTGACTAGCCCCCTCCCCCGTAAAAAAATATTGTAAAGAATCCTGTAAAACAAAGCTTCAAATCATCCATCATGTCAATATAAAAACAAAACTTTTTTTTAAATACTATCGACATTTTTATGAGGAATAAATTAAATTTTCAAAATAAAATATAGCCTATGTTACTCGCTGATATTGTAGCTTTATATTGATGAAATAATTTTTAAAATCGATCCAGTAGTTTTTGAGTTTATCCATTACAAACAAAAAAACAAATCTTTCCTCTTTATAATATTAGTATAGATTAAAGCGTGCACCACATGCCCATCAACTTCGTGACAGAGTCGGCTCGAAATCGTAAATTTACACGAACACTATTGAATGTAGATAAATTCTGATTAAACATCAATGAAGATAAAGAGTTAATAGATGTTCCTAGTATAGAACATTGTTGAAATATTAAAATATATTTGGATAAAAACTGCATTGTAAAGACCGTTCTTGACCATTTTAGAATGGCTTGACATCTAAGTACTGTGCACAAATCTTTATTATGTCATAATAGGGACATACTGTAGTTATTAACAAAAAAACTGTGTCACTTTGTTCACCGTCGTCAACACGGAAAATTTCGAGTAATAATTCAAATACAAATGAACTGCACACATTTCTGGCATATAGAAAGAAGGTATTTTCTTTTCCCTCTAACTGCCATACCTCGCAGGAGCCGAGAGCTGAGTTGGGCCTGCTATGATGCACACTCAAAATTACTAGTTTTAATTTAGTTTTATTAATTTTAAGACAAAATACATACATTTTCATCGACGAAGAATAACACAAATACCATCAATAAAGTTTTAAAATGTAAAATTATTACAGGCAACGATTAGTAAAATTAAGAACGGAAAATTTGAGGATCAATATAAAATACTAGTAAATATATATTTATTTTATGTCTACTACTTTATAAAACATTAATCTATTATTTCTTATAAGTAAACATATTTACTAGAAGTTCTAGAAGTAGTATTTAAAATTGTATTTGGCTGTCACAGTTGAATTGGCTCGACAAATTTTACTTCAGACACAATCTCTTGTCAGACTGATATTTATTTATTTAGCATCACGTCTGACTACCCGTTCGCGTTATATACTTAAATACTAATTACACTAATGGGTTAGGTATTGGGAAGGTAGAATTTATAAGAAGTGAACCCATATTTGCGTGTAGGGAGAATGAAAAACAATTTAAGAAAAACTTAAGTTCACCCGACCGAGATTCTAACCTCAATCTCCCCGTCCTCGGCAGTCTAGCTCAACACGAATCTAGCGCGTTAGCCAATTACACCACCGAGGCGGGTCAGACTGATGATATTTCTTGAACTATTTCACAGTCAAAATCTCTTGCTGGACCGATGTTTTGTCACAAACACATGCGTAACTTAACTCGTGAAATCCAGAGGATGCGTAGTTGTTGCTATCTGGCGGGCGTAACTCTAACTATTACATCGATATCTCGGGTCGCTTCTCCTATTGAGATCGAGTCACACGAAGTTACAGTGTTAAAAAAAAAGTGCCTGTAACAAAATCAGCATCTGAAAGAAAGTTGGCATTAATCTATATTGGAAAGAGGCTGGGGGATGGTGGGGATAGTACATGCAGTTACCTTTATATTCATCCTAAAATCTATTTATTTCTTTTACAAGACAGGACATGTAATAATCAGCCTTTTTTTTTTTCAAAAATAAACATTGTTGGGAGACCTTATCTAATATTTTCATTGCGCTAGAAAAAATACTTATTCTATGACAGGGTTTGGAAACTCGCGGGCCGCATCTGGCCCGCGAGATTTATCTGACTGGTTCAATCGTCTGCAATACTTGTATATTTCTAGCTGACCTGCAGACACAGACAAAAACTAACTGTTCAAGTTTAGTGTATTTTTAATAGACAAAAAACAAATAACAATTTTAAAATGTGCTATTTTTTATAATTTCAAATTTTGATCGTGTGAATTATTGCTTAAATAATTTAATACAAATTCCTTCCAGCCATTAACCCACATAATAAGATGGGAAAATACTAGAATTTAACTATTCTAAATATACATTAATGATTTTAAATACATTGCATCAAATAGCTAAACTAGATCTGCATCGGTGGGCACACAAACTAAACGTAATATCGTTATGGTATAGTTTGCCGGTGTAGGGGATTAGTACATTTGAATTACAAGAGGATGTACAGAGGGTGGCTTTTTCTATGTGGTTTCCCAAACTCCCTTAGCTCAACTGTTGTTACATCTCTTCCAAATTATATCATTCTCATTCCTTGACTAGTAGCGTGATTATAATGTGTATAATCCTGACGAGTAGTAGGACCCAGTGCAAAAATAAAAGTATAGAATGTATTAATTGAGCAAAAATATTTCCATAGGCTGTTGGCCGCAAAACGCCCCGATTATGAAAATCTGGCATTAAGACTAATTTTAGTTTGAGACCACTGTTCTATGACATTAGGAACTCAAAAGTTCATTGCTGAACTTATAAAATGCATGCTACCTATCCCTATCTTGAGCTAGTTCTATCCAGTCCATCTCATTACACCCTCTCTCTTTCAGGTTAATTCTAATGTTATTCTCTCATCTGTGCTAGGTATTAGCAATGGTCTCTTCACATTGGGTTGGCCAGCAAGTACCCTGAACAAGGTTCTAGATTCTCCCATTCAAACTGCACCGTAATCTATCGTTAATGATTTATAAGTAAAACCTCAAAAATAAGAGTGTTTTTTATAGTTATCAAATTTTCAAGGAAGTTTCTCAATAATGTTTATTTTAAAACAAAATTTTAATAATCAAGATAGTGAGAAGGTTTTCTCAATAACAAATAAAATGTTGGAAACAATTCACAACTCACTTGCATTGTGCATAAGTTTCCACTTCAAA
>CABFVZ010000763.1:104626-136273 GCA_902151445.1 Timema monikensis
CCCCCCCAACACCACCACCACCTTTTTACTACTTGTAAAGCTTGTATGCATGTGTGTGCTAATTATGCTTTTGAATTAGGGATCAGGAAGGTTGAATTTAGAGTAAGTGTACCCACATATGCATGGAAGAAGATTGTAAAACAATTTAGGACAAACCATCTTCAATAAATCTGACCAGGATTCAAACCCAGATATCCTTGTCATCGGCACTCTAGTCTATTTCGAGAGTGACACCTTAGACCATGCGGCCACTGACGCATGTTTCTTTATTATTGAAACAATGTAATAGTTTCATTAAATATATTCTTTATTAACTCTAAATATCATATAAATTGTCTATAAAAATACTCATTATGTCTGAAGGGTCTAATATAAAAAGGAAAATGTATGAATTTACTTACTTAGGTGCAGAATGACAAGAGATGGTCGAAGCAAAAGGGAAATATGCTGCAGCCTGCAGAATTGCCCAAGCTAAAAATGCTTTCAATTTAAATAAACGGCTACTCACTTTTAATAATGTCGGTAAGGAAACAAGCAAGGAAGAGATTACTGAGAAGATACATATGAAGTTTCGTGCTTTATGGAAGCGAAAGTTGGACTACAGGCACTTCAGGGAAGGAAATACTAAGTTCATTTGAAATGTGATGGCTACAGAAAGACGTTGAAAGTGAAACAGGTGGACAGAATTAGCCGTGAGGAAGTTTACAGAAGAATAGATGGGAAAAAAATCCTGTGGAAGATGTCAACAAAATAAGAAACATACTGGTTGGCCACATCTTGAGACATGAAGGACTGCTACAGTTAGGGATGTGAATAAAGTATTGACACTTTACTAATATAGATATTTTCCTTTCGATACTAGTATTTTTTTACTCTATACTTTTTTCCAATACTTTTACTGATATTAGTATTCATACTCCGGCATCGGATCAATATCGAAAGAAACAACTTTTTTTTGTTCTCTTCACTCACGCTGGGTTTAAATGCTTACTATGGTGGACTTTGGAGGAAGAACAAATTACATTATTTCTCAGTTCTCACTCATTTTCTGTATGTCAAGCAAGAAGCAACTCTAGCATTCAATCTCTTTTAGCTCATCATAATTCATAGCTGTTTATAACTATACATCCATTATAATTTTCAGTATTTAATAAATATGAAAATACAATTGTGATGCAAAAGTTGAAATTATTATTACTAGATATATTTTTTTCTATCCAGATTAAAATTTTGATACCGATACTTACTGTTATCGGTACTTTCCTTTCGATACCACATTCCTAGCTACAATCTATATTAGAAGGATGTGTGGAAGAGAAAAGAAGCAGAAGTATACCCCAACTACACTTCATTGACCATATAATTGAAGACTATGGTTGCAAGCCATACTAAGAACTGAAGAGGAAAGCATAAAGAAGATCAGTATGGAGAACTACAGGAAACCAATCTTAGGATTAATAACTATCGATAGATAAGGAGGGATATCGGCTATTATAAAGATTGCATAAGCAATATACAATAACATGCAATAGTGGTACACTGTATTTACACACTTTTAATTTTCCTCTAGCACTTCAAAGCCAAGCACACTTCAAAGTTACTTGTAATAAAAATGGGTGGGGGCCTAATCAGAGTGGTTCGGTATACTCATAAAAATACATATATCCTTCCCCGTTCATTCAATGTATAGGAAAAAATAAATCATTGTAGACCCTACCCTTTATAGCCAGCAGTAGAAATAAATACAAATTTGCCTTTTTTTTTATGAGTTGTGGTCATTTTTTGGGGGCGGCTAGGGTCTGTTATTTTAAGGTCTTCCAATGTGAAAGTGTTTTTTCACCCTCATTTTATTAGGTTTTTTTAAAGGTATGATAAATATCAAAGTAAGATTATTAATTTCATTGCCTTTAGCCAGGGTTATGATAAAAGGATTAGTAGAAAGCAAGATAATTTGCCTAATATGCCACTCAATATGGTTATTCTTACCTCCTATAGTTTAAAAACTATCAGATATACACTCATAATATTTTAAATCATCTCGATCCTCATCTATCTAATATTAAGTGTATACAAAACTACTGTATTCTAAGATGGTGATGATACTATTGCTGGATTAGCTCATAATTGGTTCTTATGGTACAAATGATTCAGATATAATAATTTAGATCCAAGGTGTTCAGATGGGGCAGAAAGGAACATTATTTAAGGACCTTATTTTAATAGTTCTATAAACAACCCCTTTTTTGGTCAAAATGAATAAAATATTGCTTCAGTAGATAAGTTTATTTTAATTTTCAAAAAATAAGAAAATGTAACAATTAATAATCATCAATACATTATCTTGGAAGGAGTGTTGAAAATATCAACATAAAAATGTCACTCATTCTCGAGAAAACTGATATTTCCAAATGTATGATTTTTTTGCAAGACCTGTCCAGTAGCTAGCGCCTTCTATGGTTCCGTGATCAATTTGTTCTTGTTGACGCGGAAGGATACTTTGGTCAGTTGTGGAACCACGCCATGCCTTTCACCCTCCCACCCACCATCCCAAAAAATAGGTCTTAGACTTGGACTCGACAGAGCTAAGGGCCTTAATTTAAAATGTTTATGTCCAAATGTCACTATGCTTATGACAAATATAATTGAACTGTTGAAATTACTGTATGTATAAAATTAAATGCACCCACTGAATCAATATTTGATTAATTTTGGCCAAAAGTGTATTGTTTTTTTAAAAAGATACTGACCTTAACTTGGGTTCCCTTCCACCACACCTTAAGACACCCCAATAAAAAACAAAGAGCTAATGTAATATCTTAAAGCTAAGTTTGTCAATGTTGTTGTTTCTCACAGGGTTCCCTCTTCCCCCCACTCCTCCGTCCTCGACGACAAGTGACAGTGAGAGCAACTTGTCTCCCGACCATGAAGCATCCCCACTCCACCACCGCAGTCCGGGCGCCACGACGACCAGCCCCCGACTGTTCCTCAGCACCAACAGACAGCCCATCCAGACACCCCTCATCAGTACTCAGCAGGTAACTCCAAGCTTCTGATCCTACAACTGCACTTAGCAAGAATGTGAATATGGCTCTGTCCTGGTCTGGCAAGGGACTTAGGTTTGATACTGTCAATGGTGCAGAAAGCTGGTTTTTCTAGGGAGAGAATTAAAATTGTACAACACCTTTAGCAAATAAGTTTGTATACTGTATTTGGACCAACCACCCCCTCCCTTCCCTTCCCTCAGGGGAGGTCCATAAAATTCCAATGGATGTCTGACCCCNTGTGTATGAGTGAGGGTCATAGATATCTATACATGGTTTAGAATTAGAAGTGTATTTCTATAACCATAGGTCACCGTGTTCTAATTTGTCGCAGAAGGGTTCGACAGGGATGCTGATCTTAACAGAAGAGGAGAAGCGAACTCTCTTGGCTGAGGGATACCCTATTCCTACACGGCTACCTCTCACCAAGACAGAGGAGAAGTCTCTAAAGAAGATCAGGAGGAAAATAAAAAATAAGGTGACTTTTATATTTTTTAAAAGGGAAGAATTATTTAACATGCTCTTCCTAAACATAAGATTATAACAGCCCGTGGCTAAATATTCAATTACAGTGCTAAGAATGTAATAGCACAATTAGCACTTCACATGAATCCTATTGACATAGAGGAGCACATTTCACACTCCACTACTGGCAATGGGACGAGGGGAGCTCAGTTCACATTTCATATGCTGCTATTTGACAGAGAGGAGCACATTTCACACTTCACATGCTGCCAATTGACAAAGAGTACAGTTCACACTTAACATGCTTCCAATGGACATAGAGGAGCACGGTTCACACTTTACATATTGCGAATGGACAGAGGGGAGCACGGTTCACACTTTACATATTGCGAATGGACAGAGGGGAGCATAGTTCACACATCATATGCTGCCATTTGACAAAGAGGAGCACATTTCACACTTCACATGCTGCCAATTGACAAAGAGTACAGTTCACACTTAACATGCTTCCAATGGACAGAGGGGAGCATAGTTCACACATAATATGCTGCCAATTGACAAAAAGTACAGTTCACACTTAACATGCTTCCAATGGACAGAGGGGAGCATAGTTCACACATCATATGCTGCCATTTGACAAAGAGGAGCACATTTCACATTCTGCCAATTGACAAAGAACACAGTTCACACTGCTGCCACCGGTCAAAGAAAAGCATAGTTCCCACTTCACCCTGCCGTCACCGGACAGACGCACTTAGTCCATACTTAACTGTGTCACCACTGAACAGAGAGATTGAGGAAATTTTCTAAGGCTTTCATTATTTTGTCCATGAAAATACATGAAATAAATGTTTTTATACAATTTTATCTCAAAGTCATTGTAAAATAACCGTTTTATTTTAAAAAGTTTCAAACTTAATATTCCTTTAAATTACATCATATAAACCATGCTTATCAAGACTTTGTGAAATGATGGTGAAATAAGCCAATTAATATAGATGTATGGCTGATCAAACAAACTACACACACACTTGCCACACACATATAAAATGTATTTTACTAAATATACCATAAACAATATACTAACAGCTGTAAATCATATAAAGTGAACAATATGACCCTTTTTTGTGAATGTATTAGAGAAATGTTTAAAATCAATAAAAATAATGCTTAGTATGTTTTAATTCACTTTACACCTTAAATAAATAAAGGTGATCACTTAATTACTCAATTATATTTATTCATAAAATCTAACTACTTAACTATTATGTGTAAAGATATCAGCACAAGAAAGCCGGCGGAAGAAGAAAGAGTACATGGATTCTTTGGAAAAGAAAGTAGAAATTTTGGTCATGGAGAACGACGACTTCAAAAATAAAATTGAGTCATTGGAGGATAAAAACGCAGGCTTGCTCAATCAACTTCGAACCCTGCAAGCACTAGTCACCAGGGGGTCGCTGAGCGGGAGGCACACGGATACACCTGCGATCAACTCTGTGAGTTTTATTAGTTTCATCCAACCAGGTGGGATTGTTGTTCAAAACATCAATTTATCTATAGCCTGTGCTGCTATTGGTGTAGAATATTAGATTTAAATCCTGTACAGGTTTATAGAGGTTGGGTTTTCTTAGGGTGTTTACCTGATTTTCCTCTATGCAAATGTAGGTACATTTCCTCTCAAGTTTAACTTTCTTAAAACTACTCCAATAGTGTGACTATACAGATAGCCTGAATGAGTAATCTGATGCAAATCCCAAAAATAAATAAATATGTTATAATTTGTATTACTTTTCTTTCATTTATCACTTAAGTTGTGTTAAAGCATTGAGGAGGCCTAGCACATGGTATTCAATGACTTATTGTTTTGGAGGATAATACACTGTGTTTGAGAGACTTTGTTTTGAATCTCAGGGAGGTTATAATAATGTAACCTTCATGTCATCTGAAAGGGGATGAAATAGATGCAATTCTACATTGATTAAACAATATCGAACACTAATTACTGCATTTGTGTGATTTTTTCCCCCCCTTGATTCTCACTGCCTTATTGTATTATATGAGCACTCATGTATTTAAAACTTGTACAAATAGTTATTAAAACACATATAGGCTATTGGGATAAATTAGAGTTAAAATACATCCTGGAGGAGAATTTTTAACAGAAAACAAATATTTGAGGAAAATTGAAAAAAAAACAATTGAAAAAAAATGACAGAACCCAAAAATAGATAGCGGCAGATAATATCAGACATGTTATGTCTTGATGTATTAATATATGAATGTAACTCTTTTAACTTTCATATGGCTACTCCCATATGGCAGGCTAACACACTACATGGTTTACTACATAATGAGTTTTGTATATTTTCATCTTAGATTACATGGTTTTTCTAGACATGACTTTTCTATCTGTTTGTTATGTCCTAAATTCTCACCTTTATGACTTGTCTGAGGTTCAAAATAATAATAATAATAGTAATAATAAAGAATAATTAATTTTATTCTTAAAAGTTTTCAATGTTTTTTGTAAATTTAAATTAGTTCAGTTTTTAAAACTATTCAAAGTTTGTTTAACATCAGAGCATACTTATTACATAGAAATGTTGACTTTCTTTGAATGATTGAAACACCTTGAAATTTAGGTTTTGATTTGTATTAGAACACTGTAACAGGTGTGTTTATAATTTTTTGAAACGACACTCCGAGGACAATGTTTTTAATTATTAATATAGATATATCCCCCATATTGATAATTAATTTCCAATCCTTCAAAACGTTAGTTTTAGTAAATTTCTAAACTATTGCTTGGGATCAACTTAAAAATCTACTTGCTAAGCCCCTGCTCAATATCATTATTTTTTTAAATGATACATTTTAATGATGGTTATGATTTGTTTACAGACATTTTTCAATGAGAGCAGTACTGATAAATAGAACACATTGAAATTGTGTGTGTGTTTAGGAAAAGCTTCAGGTGAGACTATATTAGTTTTTAAACTTTTTCTTTTTACTTTTTAACATTTATTTTGTTATATATGGAATAATGTGTAGGAAGGAAGGATGGAAACACACACACAAAAGACCATACAGTTTTTACAGTTAAAAGAAGAACACAGTTCACACTTTACTTTGCTGTTACTGGAAAAAAGATGTAATGACTACCTCTTGAAGATTTATCATCCCTGACCAATCACTTGGCCTAGGTTTCATTCTACCGAAACTTATTATATTAAAGTAAAATAAATACCACAGAAAGAGATACCAGAATACAATTTGTCAAGATTCACCCACAACATTAAAGTCAGGGGAATAGTTTTAAGAGTGTTACTATCTGAATACCTAATAGACATATCCTTAGCAAGATAATTTAACATTTCCCATAAATGCCTAAACAGATTATTTATGTTTTTTTGTAAATTTAACTTCCTAAAATAAATTTAAGATAATAATAAATATATTATTTATTGTTTTTATTGTTCTTTTTAGGCAACCATAAAAGTTTGATTTTCATTATTGCTTTTTAAATACCTAGCATGGAAAGTTACTATTACCTCCTGCTTTCACCAAATTTAAAAATACTATTTCTTCTTAAAAAAATAAACAATAAAGCTTTAATTTGAAGTCCAGTAGATTAAAATTTATTTTTAGTAGGGGTGTGGATGTTTGAGTCAAGTTCAAATCCAGTTTGAACGAAAAATCAAGTTTTATTCGAGTGTGAATAATACAGATATGTGTACATAAATGATTCAAGTTGAATTTATCAGGATGGCCACTGATCAGAAAAAATGGTAATTATGCTTGTGAATTTTGTGGATCAGAATAAAAACCGGTTAAGGTGCTTGAATTTGGCTGTCAGAAATTTTAGAGCTTTTAGGAACATAAAATTTTCAATAATTTGCCGGGAATAGACCATTTCAAATAGCTTCTAGAAGTATCTAGTTTAAAAGAATATCCAGGGAAGAACCACTCTAAAAATTTTGTAGGGTTATCCAAATTTTGAACATTTAACAGGGGAAATATTTTGGAGAGGTACTAACAAAAATTGCTCTAGTGCTAAAATTTGGTGGCGTGTTCAACACACCTTTTACAACAAACAGAAATCAGAATAATTTGTTTAAAGTCTCAAAACCGAAGGAAGAGCCTTTTAAATAATCAGGTTCTTGTTGTTTTTTTTACAGGAAAACCAGGACTTATGTTGGAAACATATTCTTAAGTTGGAGTACCTACCCTGTTAATGAAATAGATTCACAAATAAACCATGTACATAAATATTTTATTCAAAGTGTATTAGAACTTTTTAAGTTTGGGGGAAAAAACAATTCTAAAGTTAGGACAACCACTGAAACTCAATTTGATTTTATGAAACTCATCTCCCACCCCATAATATTTAGTGTTTTACAATTTGTGTATTCTTAAATGTTGAATGGAATTTTTGCTCCCCAGTTTCTGCGAGCTGACCTGCTTTGTCTGGCTGAACATACAAGTGCTAGTCTTCCATTGAGAAGTGTCGTTCATTTTTTTTCACATGCCATCACACAGTCAGAAACACATTAGATGGAAATATCAGTCGTGTAAAACAAAAATACTTCTTTGCAGCTACACAAGAGACAGTTATGAGCTGACTGTTTTCTTTAAAGTGCTTGTCTACACCAACAATAAAACCAAATATTCTGTAAAATACTTGTATAACATTTGTTTGTTGCTTTTTTTTAAGTTCAAAAGACAATTTATATTTAATTTGTTTTGAATGATTAAGCATATCATTAACTATTGAGAAATTCCTCCAAATATAAGTAGAAACTTTGTTTATATATATTATTAATTTTGTTCAATTAACTCCTTAACAAATTAAATTATCTTCCACAGTGTTTATTTATAAATTTAAATTGAATTTTTTTGTTCAATGGGTTTCAAAATTATTTCATAGCCAGTTTATTAATAACGTTTTAATGCTTTTAAGATGCTAAAATCCAATAAATAAGTTTTAAGAGAGATAATTTATTTTAAAAATGTGCTGAAAAAATACTTCTATTTTCTAAAAGCACCACCTAACTTTTTTTTAATAAAGGATTAATCTTGTTAAATATTTTATATAAATTTGTTTAGTAATGCAAAATCTGGTACTACAATACAGTTGAGTTTTATATCATTTGGGTTCAGTGTTCAAACTACACCATATAATAATCATATGCTTCATTAAAGTTACCATTATAATGAGTTTTTAAAGAAAGATATAGATATAAAATAACACTTGGGCAGGAATTTTTTAATAAGTTTATATTTTGATATATTTTTGTTTGGAGCCTTAAGAAAATTATAATAGAGCTAGCTACAAGGAAATCTTTTAGAACTAAAATCCTTTACAAACAAAATGAAAATGTGCCTATTAATTAATCATTTTTATAGGGCTCGAGAAACTAATTTATAGGTGTACCATGATCTTCATTAGGCATTTTAAAATATATTGAAAGCAGAAATGTCCTTTATGCCAGGATTTCCCAAAGTGCAGCCTAACAGCCATGTGTGAACTGCAAGCTTGTGTGCAACTAATATTTTTATGTTCTATATTTATATAAATGTATTGGAAATCCATGTCTTGGATTTGACGCTATCAATATATAGTTTTCTAAATAAAAATGCACACAAGATACCTATTTATATAAACCCAGAAATATATGTGTGTATGTGGCATGTGGTTCATAATTTATGTTTAGTTATAGAAATGGAACTTAAACACACAATAATAAAGTTTTTTTAACCCTTGCTTTGAGCATTTAGAAACCCATTTTGTGGCTATTATTTCCATTGTTGCTCAAGGCAGAGTAAGTAAGAGATAAATACTGCTATGGGCTCTAAGTGGCCTGAAAACTTAGTTCATCCTGAAAATCATGGTAAAGACTTTCCACCAGGGCTGTATTGGATATGAAAAAACTTAACCATTCTCAGTTTTGATCAAATGTTTAGGACACTTACAAAAAATTATTAGGCCTACAGTCATAATTACCTCTACCCCTTGCTTTGGAATAATTTAGTTGACAAAGTACTTAAATCAGATAATTTGGAAATATGGCAGACATTTGATGTTGGCTTTTCATAATTTGTCTTAAGAAGACTCAGTTTATACTATAACATATTAATTTTTGCAGTTGTGTTTTTGAAATAAAGTACAAAAAAAGAGAACCCATAATTTGGTGAAAAATAAACAGTACTCCATAATATCATTAAAGTGTTTTAAATATAATGATAGATAATATATAATGTGGTTTTATTTTACTCAGAGTGTCTCATGCTTGTATTTAATTTGCAAGGAGAGTAGTCATAAACGTTTATATCATAAAAAAAAAAAGTGTGGTTCATAAATTAACAAATATTCTTCTTAAGTTATAAATGTTTTATTTTACTTCTTATGATAGAACTAGCATGTTTTACAGTATTTTAAATATCAGTACAAAATGTTTATGTAATTTAGTATTCATGTATCTTAAAATACTTCTTTTTTAATTAAAGATTATATAATTCAGAGTGAATGAATTTTATGTAGAATAGAAAATTAGAGTTTAGAGCAAACTTTATAGGTTTATAAGAACCAAGGTTTACTTTATTTACATCAAAGCATATTTGGTACCAGTGGCGGCTCGTAGCTAAAAATTAGTGGGGGTGCTGCTCCAGAAAATTTTTAGCCTTTGTTTTAAAATTGTGCAAGAGGAAAAAACATGTATAAAAATATATTCAGGAACTTGATAGAATCTTAACAAAAAAACAAGAAAACTTTTTTACTTACTTTAACTTAAATTGTTACAGTTCAAGCTTGATCTATTCATTTAAAAATGAAATACATTCTTCTTGTTTTAATTTGCGCAAAAAGTTCAATAATTTTCTCCTTGATTACTGGATGACAATTGAGGAAATTTTTCTCCATTGAAAGTACTGCAAGCGCATTTACTCTTTCTTTTAAATAAAAGGGCAAAAAAAAAATGAATCAAATAGAATAGCTGGAAACAGAATAATAATCTAATTCTACGCTCTTATACACTTTATCACATTTAAGAATATGGTACACGGTTTTTAAGCACAACACACGCTGAATCCTTCCACCATCACGCCAGAGCCGGCACTGCAAGAGCAACAATGCTCTCTCTACCTGGCAGTCCCGCCTTCCTCTCCATCCCCTCCTATGTGCACATGTGCACATGCGCACAACAAACACCACATTGCTTGCACTGTGACGCGCACAGTTCCATACAAAGATTTGTGTATTTTTTTCATAAACTGGGAAATGGCTACTGAAGTACTGACATTAAGCTTAAGGACTATATATTGTACTACAAAAATAAAGAAAGAATTAAAGAAAAAAGCACTCATTACAATTAAATTTTATCGATAATATCAAGTGGAAATAAGGAGTGCTGCAGTGCCGATACACGATCCATCACTGTTAGGTACTATTTTGTTGTTGATAAATTTACAGAAAACTTTTCAAAAAAATTATAGATATCTAGTATAAATGCAGCAAATATTGAAATAAATAAACAACCGGAATGTGGTTTGGAATGCTAGTCACCTTGAATGCCATTGTAATTTTTAATATGATAAAATTATATAAAATATTTTTGTAGAGTATTAATTTCCAAAATTACAGGGTTGAAAACATGAAACAGCTTAAAGTTGGTGATAAAATCCTCTATCATAACTATATTTTGTTTTGTTGCATTGTATAATAATGTTCTATATATTAAGAGTATATATTTATAAAATGACTTTATCGTTAAGTTAAGCAATTAATCTTTTTTTCCACTACCACACTGACTCTCAAAAATGAATACTTGCACTATTCACTCTGTCTAAATTGTAAATACATTTGATGTACATATTACATAGCAAGTAGTACTATGGGAGTTAAAAAAAATAGTGTTCATATTATGTATAGAAATAATATATTTTAAGTATGTTGTTACTACTGGCTTTGGGTTAGTGAGCATTGTTACTAGAACTTTTGAATGTTGTCAAGTTTAATAAATTGCTGAAAAATTAAAAATATTATTTATTTGACTAGCAGGTTACAAGTTTACCAACATCTAACATAATTATTTTCTACAATATTACTGCCTTTGAAAAGGTTCAAAATAAATGTGATGTGCTTAATTTATTAGTTTCAACTGTGTGTTCTGATATAATGGGTAAATCAAACAAAAAATCCATCCACAACTTTTTATTTACAGTTGTAAAAGTTTATTTTAATATCTATGTATTCATACACTAGAATATGTGCCTTTGACAATTTGGAGTGATTTATACAGATAATTATTTTTATAAAATAGTTTGCAATTAATTGCAAATATGCATTATTATGAAACTATTGGTTCTGAAAAAGCCACCAAGGGTTTAGTGAAGTAGTTTTGGAGCATTTATTGTAGTATATTAATAAAGGATGTATGCAGGAATGAAGGACAAAAGAGTCCAAAAACTTTGTCTTCCCTTTTTTTCCCCTTACTATAAGAAAAATTAATCAAACTGTAGTTTTATTATTGTATGACAAATTTATCCAAATTTGAAATGGGCATATTTTCTTTATCAAAAATTAACTTCAATTCAATTCAACCACAAAGTTACTGTATATAAAATTATTATTATTATACTGTATTTAAAGTTTTTTTAGTGAAAAATATCAAATAATCCAGTGAAGTAATGTTTTCAGTACTTTACCTAGAAACTCTGATAATCTATCCAATGGCAATGACCCTATTTACCTCTTCGTGCAGGGCAGTAAATCAATTTGAAATGCATTGGCAACATTGATAGTGCCCCTTTACCTTTTAGATTAAATGTCACTATTGAAGTGTTTTTGTTTACACATAATGTTGATAACTTCATTATTTATATTACTTTTATAATTTTAAATGTTAAATAAATGTTTTATTTTATATTATTAGTCAGATATATTTTCTTCTTTATGGGACTTAATTACCGGTATATTAAATTAAGTATTGTCATATAATTTTGCTAATAAAATGGATCTTAAAACTTTTTACTTTTTTAAATCTTTAAATACATTTAAAGAATGGCATAGTTTCAAGTGTGGATATGTAATTAGAAAGAATAACAGAAGTAGTTCCAGAGTCAGCATATTAAAGAAAAATACTTTAATTGTAAAGACTAACATTTCTCTGAGTAGGTAATCATTTTAGAATAAATAGCAATGAATTAAATACCTTGAGATTAGATATTGATGGTTAATCAAAATAAATAATGTAAAGGGTATTAAAAAATAATGACTCTTAAGTAGCTATGAAAGCCAAATAAATCATCCCATTATAAAGTCGATTATAATTATGTATGACATGAATTTATTAACAATATTATTTTATTATTGGTTTATCTGTAGTAACCAATAATTGAAATATTTCAAAAAAGGAATTATTGCTACCTTTGGTGATACTTATTTGTTTCATTTTTTATCCGCAGGTTAGAACAGTCTTGTTGTAATTTTTTTTTTTTAAATCTGTGAACAGCAAAAAAAGATATTCTAATATGTTGTTACTTCCACTGTTGAAAGTACCTAGCCTTTTTAACTGCTAATATTTGTATTTTCTTATATAAAGTTTTTTTTTAATACAAGAAAAATCTGAGGCCTTCGGTGAGTTCTCTACTGTGCTTAAAAAAATGCCCATTTCATGTAAGAAATGGTCTAAGTGCACTTCGTCATTAATTCTGATTAATATAGAGCCTAATTCATTGAGAAAATATTGAAAGGCTAGAGGTTATTTTTAATCATAAGGTCCTGGATTTTAAAACAAATGAAATATTATATCAACTTTTATAATTTGACAAAGTATTAGAAATTGTTTTTGACTTTACCAAGTGTACTTAAAATATTTATGATATGTATGATAAACATAATTTAATGACTTAGACTTGATTTACTCATTTATAAGCACTAAGTTATGAACTTAATTTTAATAATCATTTCCTTCAAAATATTTTAATAAGTCAGCATGTGTTTATTTTTACAAGTTAAAATATGAAAATTGTATTTTAAGAAAACCTATTTAATTTATAAAATGTAATTATATAATAAAAAATTATTATATCAACCATACAGATATAGTGATATGTACATATTATGTACAAATAGGCCTAAATGTTTTGTATTTCTTGCCTGACTTAATTATATAAGCATTAAAGTTTATTACCCAGTATATAGAAATCTTCAATAGGCTAACATGATTTATTATTTGATAATGTGTACAGAGATGTGTGGTTTTGGCACTGTAGTACCGGTATCTATAGTTTATATTTTCAAAATAATGGTCAAAACCCAAACAAAATGTTATTTCATAAAATATGTTGTTGAAACTCTATTTTAACAAACAAAAATATATCATTCCAACTCTAATAAATAAAATCATCAACATCAAACTTTTTTTACAAAACTTATGAGAAGACTAAAATTTCTTCATATTATTATTAAATTTGATTTCTAAATATTTGCAAAAAAAAATTATACAAAAAATAAACTAGCAAATCATTTTAAAAAATCCATAAACTAAAATTACATATTGAGATTTTGCTACATTAGGAAAAAGTTATTTATTTTGAATTTTATCAGTAATCATATTTATTTTATTTTTCAAAATGTTCCACGAGAGAAATTGATTCAAATGAAGTAGAAATTAAACATTTCTAGTATCTTATTTCAATATGTATTGAATTTAAGCCTATAAAAATGTGGTATGAAGTTTGTGTTGAATAATAATTTAGTTATTACTGGTTTGTAAAATCATGATAAATATTTTTATAAATAATTATAATTAGAATAATAAAATTATCAAAAGCTAGAGTTAGCTTTCTCAATTTTCATTTGCCTATGTTTATTTATGGTATTAATGGAGCCTTTAAATTCCTGTTAAGGCAAAAAATCATTGATACATTTATTATTAATTTAAATATGTTGATATTCAAAAGACTCTATTTTAGTTCTATAGTCAAGTATTTTCTTGTATGTGTTTGTGTGTGTGTTGATAGAGTGAATATTTTTGTTGGTTTGTAAAGGACTGTATTTATTTTGTCAGCCCCAACCCTCTAATCCATTTTTAGATGAGCACATTTTTCTCCCTTTTTTTTTGTGCTTTTTGCGTGCAATATTATGTCTGTTATTGATTTGTTTGTGGTGGCACATCTTGGGACTTGTCGCAATGTGTAATTTTATGCTAATTTGGCACTATTACACAACTGCTGAAGAAATAAAATAATCAATGATAAAAAATGTTTTATTATTTCTATAGTAGAAATTATCATCAACTGTTTATATCCTACAGCCAGATCAATGTAGTAAAATGCCTCCATATTCCTCTTTAATTCCACTATTCTTCCTCCTTAAATTGTTTCCATTCTTTTATTCTCATTTGCACACTTGCTAGTATCTACTCCACTCACATCTTTCTTGGTCTTCATTGCATTATTTTTTGTACATACTTCATCTTTATCCTTTTCCTTGGGATTCTTTCCTTTTTTTAACCTCATTACAAAAATATATAATTTATTGTCATAAAAATCATCCAATTCCTTGAGACTGGTCATTGATTCAAAACTTTCGTGTACCTTCGTTTTATATAGTACAATGGTGCACCGCTCCTACCCAAAAATTGTATATAGTTTTAAAAAAACTTAATGTATTAAGTATGACAATAGTATGGAGTAGTAGTTTGTTCGCACACCCCCAAATATAATTTATTATAAACTTTGTACTCCCAAAGTTGTTGATACATACATAATGCAAGTTATATTTATTCTATAATTTATATCTAGGGGGGAGGGAGGAGAAAAGGCAATCCTAGATTGCATATTCTTACATCCAGGTCTCTTGTGGGAAAACCCTAAATCTTAACCTTACTATTCAGTTCTGAAAATGGAAAAATTACACCTGGACACGGGAATCGAACCCGGGACCGTTGGCTTAGTACGCCAATGCTCTTGCTTACCACAGCTAGCCAGGACTCGCCCCGTGCCCAGGGTCATTCTTCACTCATATTTTAAGGCAGAGTCTATAATGGATGATTTCCGCATTGTACAAATAAGGGACCAATACAGTTTATAAGCAATCCTCAAAACATCTGGTCTCAAACCAACCCGAGACACTTCTGTTGTAACGAGCTTTGGCTGGACCATGTGTCATATATATTGATTTCTTTGTAGACAGTGTAGGTTGAAAGAACTTTCCCTGCACCACTACAAGAAAACATTAGGCCTACTGAAGTATAGGCCTTACTACTATTAATGATTCTCTCTGGATATTTACATCCTCTTTTCATTATTATTTTCTTCTTTCCATGATCATCAGATAGATTTGTCTCATCATAATTAATTATGTTAGATGGCAGAATTCCATTCAGAGGATTTTGAAGCCTATCGAAATAGGAATTGATTTCCTGGGGAGTGACTCCAGCACGTGATCTTTTCATATTTTGACACAATCTTTGTGAAAGAACATTACGATGATGTCTCGAAAAACTTAATGCAAATTCATGACTAGAAAAACTAGTCTTAATTTTTTTTTAAATGATTCCCTTCCTATCTAGGTAGGCCTTAACCATATACCTTAAATCATATGTGTCTAGAAGGTAACCCCATGATGAACATGTAATAAGTCTTTCAAGTGTTTCTCTGTTTTTAATGAAAGTTCAGGCTGTCCTCCTTTTGCTTTAATTTGCTTCATATGACGATGTAGCACTGTGGTAGGGATGCCGAGCCTTCTGAACATTTTCGAAAATCGATTCCTTTATTTAAATCATCTAAAGCAGCCTTGATGAATTCGGTAGAGTGTATATTATGCCTCTTGCCCCTTCCATCCGATTTGTAAGTTAGTGACATTGTAAGTCACCTGAATCAAACAAAGCAATAAAATACTTTAGATAAATATCTTTTGGCCTAAACATAATTTGAAAAACATGCTAAGAATAAATCAATCATCAACAAGACATTGATAAACTATTTATATATAATATATTATGTTTATTTCCCTCATTCACCAAGTGTTCCCATTCATCCCACTTAAGGCTGAACCTACCCATAAATGCATGGTACTAAATTTAAAAAAATAATTAATAATTCAACATTGTTGTTTTTTATTTATTTTAGTAACATATCTGGGCATCTCTCATAATTCTTATGGAATTTTAATACCATGCTAAAAATAGTTATTGAAATATTTTTGTTAAAATGTTTCCATTTCAATGCATTTTAAATGGTAAAACAAAAATTATTAATATATTTATATAATATATTAATATATTTATTTTCTTTATACAATTAAGCTATAATGTTTGTTTATTACATATTATTTAATGAATAATTTATTTTTCTTTTTAAACATATTTTTAAATTTGGGTTAGCTTCAATAATCACGACGATATTGAGCTCTAACGACTCCCAAGTCGTCACTCTAGTAAAAATACATAGTTTTAAATACAATTTTTCCTTCTACAAATAGTTATCTTAATTGATAATAGGTGCCGTTAGTATGATAGTTACCCATTTACAAGTTAGTATCGTTTTGCAAGCGTTGACTAACCTGCTGTATTGGAATGCAGGCGGCAGTGGAGGGTTAAGCTAATCTCTGTGACCTTCTTGAGTCAAATAAACATTAATACCATGTGCATTGGGATAAGAAGGGCTAATGTCCAATTATGAAAATGTGTGTGGTGGTTAAATATAAACATCTTAATATATTAAGTAACTAAAATACTCACAAAGTCTTAACTTCCGTGTGAATAAAGATAGTTGGTCCCTACTTACTTCAATGAGAGTATTAGTCTAGTGATATATTATTTTCAAAGAAAAAACCACATGCTTCTCCATATACAAAGTTTTATGGCATGAGCCCTTATTTACCTGAGGCAGTAAATATGTAGAATTCTTCACTAGTATCCTACATTCATGGGTTTTCTCATTCTTGAACAATACATGTTGTAATAATAAGTGTTAATATTCAGAGAATATGAAAACTCCTGTACAATGAATTTTTAATCCACTATAATAATTAATAAAAATAAACATTCCTGCTCATATCAAGCATAGTTATTTTAAATAAAATAGGGTCTAAATGTAATTTGGAGACATTTTCAGTATATTTTTATCTGCTATATTTAATTACGGTCTAGGATTTGACTCTCATTGGATTTTGGAATAAGTTATTTTTCAAAAAATTAATGAACGAAGTTTTTGGTAGTCAAAGTGTGAACATGTTAGTTTTATTTTATTAGCTTGTTAAATGTGATTACTTTTAATTTGAATTTGTTGCATTCTCACAGTTTGTGCACTATTTTCAGAAGAAATGTATCGAATCCCAAACAATAAGTAACCACTCTGATTACTTTTTATATAATTAACAAAATGTGACTTTTTTGCTTTCGAACAAGATCCAATGGATTGTATAAATTTTGAGGTGGAAAAATATTTACACAATATTATTTTATATCCTTGTGAATAACAAGTTTGTGAAGCATGGGTTGATGGCAGAAACTCACAAAGAAACTCAAAGATAAAATTCATTATTTAACTGCTTGTCATAAAGGGTAATTTTTTTTAATGCTAGGCATGTTACAGGTGTTTAGGCTATCTGTATCTACTAATTTAAGTACAATGGATGGGTAGCAATACTATTTTATTTACTATAGAAATAATATCAAAATTAAGATACAAATAAATATTTCTATATAACAATGTAGCAATTATTCTGATGTTTCAATTACTTTTTTTAAAAAAGCTTTTAGCTGAAGGTAAATGTTACTAACACTCTGTAACGCACCTATACTCTGTTCAAAATCTCTTGTGACTTGGCCGAGTTCGTATTACGCTGGTACTAAGTAATTTCAACCTTACAGGGAATCGAAGTAGCAAAGTTACTAGAGCTGATTAATTTACGCACTCAGTGCTCAGTCATAGCGCTTTAGGAATCTTGACCACGACATGGAGCCGATGATAAGAAAAATATATTTAAAACCATTAAAGTTAATGAACTTTTGTTTTCCCTGTGCCACAAAGTAAGTAAGTAAGTAAGTACGTAGTTGATACCCGTCCACCTCTGTGATATAGTGGTCAGATTTACTGGATTCAGATCCCGAAGTCCTGGGTTCGATCCCCAGTGCTTCCAATTCTGTCTGAGAAGCAGTGGGTCTGAAACGGAACCAAAACCAACCTCGTGAGGACAAATGAGGAGCTACTTGAATGAATAAGTAGCGCTTAGTCTATAAAACTGAAATAGAAGGCTGGAGGGCTCGTTGTGATGACCACATGGCACCCTCAGCCCAAAAATGTTGGCACTATCTTCGCCAACATATGGCAGCCTCTCATTTGGTATAGCCTGCTTGCAGGCTGACACCATCGAGATATTACTCAAGTTAAAATATACCAATAGGATAAAAAATTATTACCAAAAACATTTATTTCTGGAAAATTGTGTAAATCCTATAGATGTTTTAAAACTGTAAACACCGTATTAAATAACAGATACCCACTTCAGTGGCTGAGTGGTCTAAGGCGTCACTCCGGTGTTAAATTGGCCTGCTGATAGCGGACCACTTGGGGTTCAAATCCTGGTCAGGTCTACTGAGGGTAGATTTTCCTAAATTATTTCTCAATCTCTATACATAAAAATGCTGGTTGATAACCTCTTAAATGCTTCCTTCCTCATTACTACCCAATTAGATTATTATACATGTGTATAACATGAACAGGTAGTATGACACAGTGATATCAGTAATAAAAATAACAGATATATCTATAGTCAAAATTGTTCTAGTCTTCGAAATGAAACTGCTTTTTAAATATTTTTTGCCTCTTTAACATGTAAAGTTTAAAAATTGATCACAGCACAGTGACTAAATTTAGCACATTAAATTTGAGTTTTTATTTTTATTTTACCTGTCTACTAATAAACACAAATAAATGGTACAACAAAATTGTAAGCTACATACTCTCTCGTATAGCTTATTATAGTTAGTGACAAAATCTTAAAAACCGAGTTATCTCTAATTTTACCTTAAATAATTTTTTCTCTGAAAAATAAGTATAGAGTATTATTTATCACTACCCTTTCCAGATATTCATTTGAAAAAAATAGTTCAATACTTTCTTAAAAAGGTGATTTATAAAGCAATGACCTGAGCTCATTTCTACTCTGCTCATTAACATGACCCAGCTGTTAGACCTTGTATCTATGGCTCATAGTTTTTATTACAAAGGGGGTGATCCTTAAATTACGTAAGGCTTTTTTACAGGATTTTAGATCCTCCCTCCATCCCTCATGTGGGTGATCGGGAAAATTTTCGTAAGCTCCCTCCCACCTCTCTAGCTTATGTAAGTTTTAAGGATTTGGTAAGTCATGTTATCTTAATCGCTTAGCTATTTTTAGACATAAGAATTGGTAATATCCCACTTTGGTGGCCACATGGTCTAAGGCGTCACTATCGCAATAGACTAGTCTGCCGATGACTGGGAGATCGTGGTTCAATCATGATCGAGTGATATTTCCTAAATATTTTCCCACTTTCTCTCCACGCGAATGAGGTTACACTTCCTCTATATTGAAACGTATTCATCCCTAAACCACTAACATAATTAATTCATACCTAAACAGGCAGAATTAATTAATTAAATGTACCCACATTTGCGTGGGAGAGTAGAAGGAAACGATTGAATAATATCTTCCCAAAATACCTTCAGCAGGGATTTGAACCCCCAGATATAAGCGTATAGCTGGCTGAGATGGCTAGGCTAATTTTTCTGCTCGAGCGTATGATTGTATCTTGACGTTTTATCTCCCCACGTTTATTCCAACTTGGTCGCCTACACACTTTACGGTCCGGCACTACATTTATCTCTATCAGTTCTAAGAAATTTTGCGTACGGCCTTGAATGATTACCGGTCAGCCAGTCTCCCAATTGTTTAAACAAACCAGTAATGCTGCCAACCTGATGGTTGAAATTCACCAGTTTGTATAACATTAGCAACGACATCTATTTTGAGAGCTGAAAGCTCAATACACCACCAGGTAGGGTAGGCAGAGCCTTAAACCTAAAAGCAAATAAATAAACATTTTCAAAAATATATAACTTGAAGAAGAATATAGCTAACTAAATAAAAAAATATGCAAAAGTATCAAAATATTTATTTGATTACAAAATATTAAGCTTTAAAAAAACTTACCTTCTCAAATTATTCAACTAGAGGAAGTTTATGGAGGTATAATAATATCAAGTATATTGAAAATGATAAACATTGACCAAAGAGAGCAAATTAAATTTAAAACCAGGTTATGAAATATATCAAAATAAGTGGTCCAACATCCTAAGTGACAACTTAAAAAAAAAATCATCAAAAATTTTAATTATTTTTGGTCTTACATATAAACAAAAATTGATATTTGTTCTTATTCACCCCATTTTACGGTAGATACAGTAGCCCCGTGGCTTCTTTGGTGCTGACTGACAGCTCACAGCTGACTTCTGACCATCAACATTTAGCTATATACCTAAAGTTTGACTCTCAGAAGCGACAGCTGGTAAACACATGTTTTTTAAGAACATATTATGGTTTGGCGTAGGGATATATAATCTGGTCTGGTAACTTTTCAAAGCAGTCAGCTGTCAGTCAGCACCAAAGAAGCTATGGGGCTACTGTAGGAGTGTAGGTATAATAAGTAAGTGTTTCAGCAATCACCTTCATGTAAGTGTTTCAAGATCTTGCCACTACCAGCGCCATATACATCAAAGCACGGTGCTTTTTACTTTACATTTAAATCGCGTTTGTTTCAAAATATTTTATCTATAAAATGACAAAAATGCAACATATTTCTGTTTAAAGACCTTCCATCCACACATTTTATGTTTCTGAATTGGCTTGATAAACAGTTGGTATTTACTAAGGTAACACTTTAAATTCACAAATTGCATTTTTTTTTAAATCAATATACCAACCACCTCTGAGGTTTAGCGGTTGGAGTTCCTGGCTACAGATCCAGTGGTCACGATGATCTACTTTCATAAGGAAGTAGCGACTTTTGTCTAGAAAACTGAAATTAGCGACCTGAAGTTTTGTTGTGTTGACCACATGACTCCCTCTATAGCCAAATATTGGCACTATCTTCACCAATATACAGCGGCCGCTCGGTCGGTATAGCTTGCTTGCGGGATGATGCCATGGAGTTTTTTTTATATATTAATTTATCAAGTGTCAAGCATCATTATTTTTGGTAAGTCAACATTTAATTGACCAATTTACTATATGAATTAATAAGGTCAGATAATTGTGAACTATTTTGAATTCGTAGCTACTTGAATAGCTCTGTGAGTGTTAAGGAAGGGATATCTATGTTGGGAGCTACATATGCACTTTATTTAGATATGTGCATTGTGGAATAAAGTCTATTGTCATATTTCCATGCAACTGATCATATTCAATATGCTAAATGGGCTCGTCTTTCACTTTAGTAAATGGAATGACTGTTAAAAAAACTGATTGTTGTTGAGTACCTCAAAGCCTAGATAATGAGAATATATTTAATTGTATGCCTCTACTAAATACAGATAAGATATTCATTTCATAGGCACTTTGTTTACCCGTTGATTGTACTAGTGAGAACACATAAAACGCAGATGTGTCATAACTTAGAAGCTACAAGATTTTACAGCAGTAGTAATTACCTAGAAATATGTCAGATGTGTTGAATGCTTGAGATATACCGTAGACTTATCACCAGTAGTTTCACCCCCTGTTAACAGCTATTATACCTATCATTGATAAGTTTAGTTGCTACTAGTACCGTGGCAGCAAACCCAGTTATTGAATAAAGCGTGGCAGTTAGTTGATTTGACCAAAGTTTGATATGGAAAATCTACTTGTAGCACCTCTAAAATTGTAAGGCAGGCATATTTTGGTTTATCGCCTTATAATTACTTAGCTCAAGTTTGGTCATACCTACTAATATTCTGAACTACAAATTAGCAATAACCAAACTTGAGATTAACTAATTATTATTAGCTTGTCACAAATACCTGGTACAACGATGAAACCTTTAAGTTTCATTGTGACCGAATATATCTAGTGGAAGCTACGAAAGTTAATGTGTACAGAGTTTAATGTAATCTATTAAAACCTATGTTGTTCTTATGGGAATTGATAGGTTTCTCGAGTTTTTACATATTTGAGAAAGAGTCAGGATTCCTTCAAATATAAATAATAGGTTTACATAATTCTCTCTATTGTCTGCTTGAGCTCAATTGCTTAGTTTATCTTCATTCCGTGGACTATCAGGAAAATCGTTAAATGTATGTTACGTCTATCTTAGTACTAACATACATATCTAATCACGCCGTTCTCATACGGGATAGGCAATAGAATGTACATATAGTTTTTAAAAAACTCTGTTCTTAATCCATCCTCACTAACTTTCTTCACACCTTTATATTCTTGCAGCCTCACTTTGCTTCTAAAACATTCATACACCAAGTTATACATGCCCTTGTATTATTAAAATTCTTAATGTTTATTTTTTCATACATTCGTCTATACCATTTAACCACGTCTTATCTTGCCTACCCCTTCCTTTTGATATACACACTCTACCATAATATATTTTCTTTATCACTCTATCCATACTCATTCTATCAACATCCCCAAAACAACAAAAGACGCTTCTTTCACATTGACCTGTTTGATTCTATTTCAAACTGCCCTTGTTCATCACCCATTCATTATTAACTCTGTCCATACGAGTTTCTCCACACACATTTCTTAAATATCTCATTACTACCGTATTCACCTTGCACTTGTGTTTCTCCTGATAAATCTACGATTCACATCCATACAACAAAATTAGCGGTAACATACTCTTACAAAATTCCATCTTTGCCGCTATCCATACTAGGTACCTCATTCTTTACAATAGTCCACATATATCCAACTAGTATCCTAGATGAATTCACTCATATGTCATTTCACCATATATTCTTCCATTTTTACAAAACATTCTGCCCATATACACAAAACTATTCACTTGTTCTAACAGTTAACCATTTATACTACACTGGATATCATCGATGAAGGAACTGCATGGTTTTTATTGGAAAACAACTTTGTCATTCTTTCGTTTTCGTGTGGCCAATCTACCTTAAATATATGATGAGTTTCGGAACGCCAGTTATATTAAAATGCCAGTAGCTTCTTCTTTCCCCAGCACACCACCTTCAAACATAACTGAAAGCTAGGAGATTTGGAAACAGTTAGCTGAGAAATAGTAAAGATTAAGCTTTTCTTCATAGGACCTGCAGTTCCCTCAGAAATGATAATGGGTGTATGCTGTCAATAATTTCCTGCTCCGTACTTATAAAAATCTATAAACTTAGTTTTGGAGACATATTTATAAATAGCCATTCTGTCATCACATTCAAACAATTTAATGCATTTTTAAAGTCACTTTCACTCTCAGCCAATAACATAGACCATCTGCATATAGAAACATTTTCACACTCCCACTGTCCACTTTCACACAAATCATGTCCTCACAAGCATCCCTCATACACTTATCCATGAATAAATTAAACAACCATAGAGGTATAACACTACCTTGTCTAACAATCTGTTCAATGTTAAATCACCTGCGAAAAGATTCATCCACCCTAACGCACTTTTTAATTCCAGTATAATTGTATTGATTAATCATGAATTCACACCATACTCTCTTGGGACATTCCATAACATACTCCTATTTACACAATCGTATGCTTTCTCCAGCTCAACAAGTGCACAATACACTTTCTTACTTAAAACCATACATTTCTCAATAATTTGTTGCAATGCAAATCTCTGATCCATACTACCTATACGTAGTATGAAATTACATTACACGCCTCAACTCTTGTCCACAGTTTTTTTATGCACCCTCTCAATAATGAATCTCACAGAAACCTTACCTAGAATACTCAACATACTAATTGCCCTACAATTATTCTTGCATTCACTTTTACTGCCTTTGTCTTTGTACAACGGTACAGTTACAGACATTTTCCAGTCACTAGGAACATTTGAAATCCCAGCACACCAAATGAACAACTCATACAATCTGGCAAAAGTACCATGCCCCCACACATTAGCATTTCACTTGTGATCCCATCTATACCCACAGATTTGACATTCTTGTTTTAACATAGTTTTTAACACCTCATCATCATTAATTATTTCACTAATCATAAAATTTTATATATTTTATGCTACTTTAACTAAGTACGTTTTCTTAATACAATTGCTCGAAACACTCCCTCTGTCTTTATTTTATAATGTTTTCATCCCATATCATCTCCCCATACTTATTATGAATTCCATATGCCTTTCCATGCAATCCTTGTTTCGTTCTCTTTACCAACTTCCAGTACAGTTTATTATATCCTTCAAACTCATACTGCATCCTTTCTTCTTATTTGAATTTAATTTGTCCCCTATACATTTTAAACATGTGTGAAATATCCGTAAGAAACGTATAGCTTTGCGTTTCAGTAAATGGCATTAACTTTTTTTACTTTTAAGATTCTGCCCCTTTCAGTGCAGTGTTCAACAACACATAGTTCCTAGAATAAAAATAGCTGATAAAAGCATTTTAATAAAATTCAAATAGTTCAAAAAATAACCTTTCAAAATTTAGCTATGCCCTTAGCGTGATTTAAACACCCATCCTCGTTGGACTGCACTGAAAGTATTGATTTCTATATATAACTGGATGGACATAATATGTGGCTGAAATTTTCTAGCTGTCGTCTGCATACCATTGTGAAAGAGAGAACGAAACTTCGGGTATCTATTTCTCTCTTACACCCATACAAGAGAATGTGGCATTTTAACATAGTTCATTAATTTGATTAAATATGAGATACACCAATGTGTGATTAGTTAAATGAAATAAATGTGTTAGTAAAAGCCTTGAAGAGCATAACAAAGTTCGAAACTGGTGAGTTTTTTCTTTAAATAAGTTGATGTTGGCTAATATATACGATGATTTTTGAAGGGAGTTCATTTGGAAGACCTTATCTCGTACTAAAACCCTACCCTATATTAAGCTACTATCACACAACACTTGCTTGTACTAGAAATCAAGTGTGCTAGCTAGCGCCTAGATATCTGTATACTAGCTAGTACAATACAAACGGAACTAGAGTATTAACACGCTGCTAGTTTGGTACTAGGTTCTAGTGCAAATATTCATCGAACGTCAGAGATTAATTTTGGGTGCAGCAACTGCCTTGATTACTAATAAAGATATTGAAAATTATGAGAAGGAGCGTAGGAAAACAATATGGACACAGGACTGGCTGTAAAGACGAAATAATGGTCGTACGATGCTAAATATGATACATTTGGAGGTTAGGTAATATACATTAGGGGTGACACAGACGTTAAGTATCTCCCTAAATTTGTATTAATTTATTCTCAATGTGGTCAGAGGCCCCTAAGCCCATGGGTGTCCATGCACAATATCCTTGATATACAAATGTTCTTTTTTAGGCCTACACACACTTTATATTCTAAAAAAAAACCNAAAATTGGGTCTGGAACACAGTTTGTGGTTTTTAGATTACATGTTTTAAATTAAGTTTATATATATTAAATATATTGTCATAATGTGGCAATTTGGTATTATATAAGCAATAATGTTTAGAATAATCTTCTGCCAACAACAAAATCACATCCGATGACCATGTTGGTGTCATTTATACCATTTCTTTACACAAGTCTCAGCGCGCATTGATTGGTTGAATTACACAGACTAGTGTCGAAACTAGTACGAAAATAGCGCGTGTTCTATCCTCACAACTAGTATGGTAGCCAGTTCCAAGTGGCAGAACCAGTATACTTTTTCTGATTCACACGATGCTAGATGATGACGTGCTAACTAGTGCTAGCTAGCACACTGGATTTCAAGTACGAGCTAGTGTCGCGTGATACGGGCTTTAGTGTTTGGTTAGGATAAAATACCTTCCAGAAAGGAATCTCTACTTTCATTCTAAATGGCCTTTCATCCCACCAAAATACTAATATAGGATAGTATTCTGGTATGAAATAAAACCTTATAGTTTGGGATTCTTACTAAAATCAAGGTTTAGTAGTTACTGTACTTCCTAAAAGTCTATAACCTAAATTATCGTTCGAACATAAGCTTCTACACAAAGGATGTTATTCAAACAAACTTAATACAGCTTTTAACTAATTTGTTTCACTATAGTTATCGAACTTTTAACATAATATAGTTTCTGAAGGCAATACACAAGATATAAGCCAACTTAAAAAAAAAACACTTTAATATAATAATACTTTCTACAAGCATACAGCCTGAGTGATCGTTTGAACATAGGGCAACTGCACAAAGTTTGTCATTCAAACAAATGTAATCTTGTTTCAAGATATCTTATCAATTATATTTATCAAACTTTCAGCTTAATATGGTTTCTGAAACCAATATACAAGATAATATTCTACTTTAAATATAAGTGTAGTTTTAGCATATTGTAAATAACATGGATAATAACTACATGTTTAAATATATTAAAGATTTAATTCGTATATGCACAGTATTACTCGTATAACTGAATTGTATATATTTTAATGTGAATGTTTCTTCAGGCAAGTGTAGTATAATACTTCACTATTTTCAAACAACAACACTTTTATTCATCAGATACATGTTTTCGCATAAGAACATTGAAAGTAACCGTTAAATCTGTCCCCCCCACAATGAAGCAGACGATAAACTTGATCGTCACGCTTTGGTCCTTGTCATTTTCTATGTTTATGTCCATCCAGTATAATATAGAGTTTACTAACTGTAAGATGTGGCGTAATTTTTTTTTGTGATAAGATGTATCTATAATATACAAGATATTGGATATTGTGATAAGTTTTGCTTTTTATGTTGTCTATTCTGTTGAAATTATTTAGCCTGGCATAACATATCGATCATTATTTTTCAGCTCGGTAACAAAATTTACACTTTTGTGTGGTACTGATGATAAAAAGTAAAGCTTATGCTAATTAAGTGTTTAATATATATAGTTTATCATCCGAGTTGCTTGAAATATTTGAATGAAATTATTGTCGTACTGATACAGTATAAATATTCTATGAACTCTAAAGACCGAAACTACAAATCAGGCGACAGTGAAGCCTCAAGGTATGAAATTATTTCTTAAACACTAAAATGTCTTTAAAACAGATATTTGTTGTTTTATTATCTCATATTAGTTTTAAACTAAAGTTAATGACTTCATATTTTGGGCAATATTATATTAAGCCTAGGCCTATTTCTGAAATAAATTTTGACAGTAAATGGATCCAACCTAGTCCTGATCAAATTTAAGGGGCACTATTATCTAAGATTTAACTATAAAATGACCATCTATATTCAAGTATACCTCTTTTTTTTTTGCTAGGTTCATAGTTATAGTAGGGAGTAATATAGGACATAAATTTAAAGTTAAGCAGGATTTGAATTTAGAATTAATTTATTAAAACTTTTAATTTGGCAATGATGTGCCACATAAAGTAGAAAAATATGTAGTCTATATTGATAAACACAACTGGTGTAAACTAAAGCAAGTTATCAATAAGTCATAGGCCTACAGTAGACAAAATTACAATTAAAAATAGATAAGGTGAAAAAGACATGATGTTAATATATTACACCAGCTGGGCCTAATAGATTAGGTTTATTTTTACTATAGCTTTACAAAAAAAGTTATTATAGGCTACTTAGAAAATATGCATTTACTATTTATTTACATGAGTGTGAGCTAAAGCTGGATGTAAAGCTTGCTATTTCTGCTCTTGTTAAAAAACTGAATCAAACCCATTCACGAACTCGTAAAAGTTAAAAAATTCAGCAAGCTTTATAATAGATTTAACAATTTGGGCTTAAATAGTATAATACATAAATAATTATTGACATTTCAACAGAGTAAGTTAGATTCTGAAAACTGAAAAATGACACCTGAACACGGGAATCGAACCCGGGACCTTTGGATTAGTACGCCAATACCACTGAGCTATCCAAGAGTTCTCCCGTACCAAGGGCCATTCTTAACTCATATTTTAAGGCAGAATCTATGATGGACGTGCAAAAATCGTCTGCTATAAATATACAAAAAGCATAAATAATAGCTTTGGCTATTTGAATCTTAGAGTAAATTAGTATAGTACCTGTACACAAACCATTTTTTTAAAAACAAAATATATTTTCATGAAAATAAAACTACTAAACAACACTGTAAATGACATTTGATTGGTACTTAAAAGGGAAAGCTTTTAAAATATTTTGCATGGATTATAAAAAAAAATCATTAATTTGTAGGCCGACTAAAATACCTTTATCGTTTGCATACCATATTTGTTACCACTTTATAAGTTAAATGTATACTTATATGCAAGGTGTGTATTAATCACAACTTGTGAATGTGGGGAATGCCAGGCCTCCATCGTGGTTCGGATTCCACGTTAAACTGTAGGTCCTCCATTTCATTTCACAATCACACTACCATTACACATTAGTGTAAGTGAGTGTAACTCGAACGAGTAGTAAGACGCGGTGCTAATAATAATATACTTATATGAACCCATCCCAACTTTTAGTGACATTTAATTTTTTCAGACATTGACAATTAGATAAGGTTTGTTTGTAATTATTCTTAACATAGCCTATAGGCCTAAATGATTATTTTCAACAAATTATAATTATTAAATAAAATATATGTTTAAGTGTCTAAAATAATAATTTTCCATAGCCATTGTTCTTCAATTTATTGACTTGTTTTCTTTTTATCAAACCATTAGGTCTTTTGCCATGGTGCTTCTCATGTAAGACTTAAAAGTGACATATAAGTAAAACCTAAGCTATCAACCAGCAGCGTGCTAGTTACCGCTAATGCATTTCAATGGTAGTCCACTTACTGTTTGACTTAATTGGTTTACAACGTTTCCATAGTAAGTCACTGAAAACACAACATGCTAGTTGACAGGCCACCTCAGTTACTAACTTGATCATCATGAATGAACAGTTACTGAATGTTTAATGTATCATTCATGGTAAGAGTCAAAAGTAAAGTGAGTAAAACCTAAATTACCAGCCAGTAACTTGCACGTCAAACCTAATCTATTTTAATGGCAGTTTGGTAACAGAGCTTCTGTTTGCTAACCGGTTTTTGATACACCAGTGCTTAGTCACTAGAAACGCATTATGCTGGTTGCAGGCTACCTCAGTTATGGACTCAATATTAATGAATAAACAATTTTGAACATTTTTGCCTAATGTTTTATTCAAGGTAACAGTCTTTCGACATTCTTTACAATGCTTTCAATCTTGCATCGGTTTGTTGCAGTTTCTTTGCCCTGATAATAGTCTACAGTGTATATATTATTTTCATAGCATGGATGAATCCAAAATCTTATTTGGTTACGTCTCTTAGGCCTAAACTCTAAATAATAGATGAATAAATCCTCCTCAGCACTCAAGTCACTTGACACAATATTAATAAATATTAAATATTTTGGAAGATCAAAGGAGGTGCTTGTAAACTATGTGATACAAAACTGATTGAAATTCCACCACTTTTGTGTGCGAAACACAAGTAAAAACAAGTTACCGGTACTTACAAGTTTCTGACTTCAATCACTAACTAGTCTGATCACTTTTGAATAGCTCTTTGGGCAATAGGCCTTGAGTTTTATAGTTGTTTCAAAGTCAATTTATTTCAAAATAGGTATTATTCATAAATCCAAGTGAAAAATATTTATGTACCATAATGCCTGAAACAGCATTATACCCACGTTTAGATGCTTCCACCTAATTATTTTAATATCATCTTCCTGTTTTAATTCCTCTTCAAAATCTTCTATCCTCTACCACAGACCAAAGGCATTAGTCTGGTCTTATTCGGTTTTCTAGATAGGTCGGTGTTATAATCTCGGCTGAGTGTACTGATGCTGGTGCTGATGCTAATTGGTTTCATATTCTCCTTGCACACACACAGTTATATTTCCTTTAAACTCCCCTTTCCTAACCCCTACACAATTATATATATATCTTGCATAATGTTACACTGCTCTTTGAGGTTATAGATATTTACTTTTCCAATTGATTTTATTTATAGGCCTACCATCTATGTCACACCTGTGGTAACTATAATAAGTGTGTTCTGGTAGATGGCACTTTGCGTTCTGGTGACTTCACTGACGTGAGGTGCCAGATAAAGAGGGTATGTTAAGCATGGAGGCAGTCAGGTTTTGAGAATAGCATGAGCCAGGTCACGCACTGTGAGGAGAAATTACCATAAACAAAACAATTTTTTAGTGCCCAGTGTTAGAGTGCATCATACTAAATAAGTGTGTTCTGTTGAATCCACCCAATTTGTTGTGTAGGACATTAAATAAATTTAATCATTAATATGTTAGTCTTCTTGCTTTGATTTTAATACCAGTGGATTGGTCTTACTCATAAAATAATGAATGCTAGTTCCCAAGTGTCAAAATTCAATCTATAAAATATCTGTTAAGTCATATGTGACACAATGGGTTAGTGGTATGGGCTCGGTTGTACAGTGTGCAGGGTAAAATTATGTATCTATAAATAAAACTGGTACCTAATGATTATGGGAAAATGGGAAATTCAAATAGACATGCAAGTAGTTGAAATGATAAAAACTGGAAAGCATGCTACTACTTGCATTCCTTTTCACAATCCTACTCTGATAGTTTCTTGCTGACTTAGCTTACTGTCACAGCCTTGCACCGCTGCTAACATAAGATCCAAATATCTTCCCCCTTAGCCCCTTTCTCCACCTCTCCAACCTGCTGATGAGTCTTTTTTTATGACTTTTAGTTGTGTTCATATGATGATTATATATAAGCAATTTTAATAATTAAAAAAATCATAGGTGAGTATGTGGGCTTAATGTCACGCTCTTTGAGTCTGATTCATTGGTGATGAGGAAGTCAGGTTTTAAATTTTGGCAAGATGAACTGGGGGTATTTTTCCAGAGACAGTTCCCCTGTCTCACTTTGTGCAAAAAAAAAAAAAAAAAAAAAAAAAAAAAAAAAAAAAAAATTACC